>VMDR010000497.1:0-220869 GCA_007922815.1 Macrotus californicus | reverse complement strand
GCTACTAAAAACAATTCATTGTATACTTTTCAAGGGTGCAATTTATTATATCTCAATAAAGCTGTTATTTTTTTAAAAATGGAAAAAAGTTATGGTGGATTTTGGAACATATTAAATAGCTGTGTGCCTAGAATTTGAAAATCATAGTCTTCCAAACAATATAACTTAATGTATATTAAAATATAAATTAAGAATGGCCACACATTAAGGAGCCTAGAACCTTCTACACTTTGTCAGTGCTCTCAGACGAAGGGAAACTGGAATCTTGATATCTGAGAAGGAATCTACCTTCAGGAGCAGGATGCAAGTGCAAGTCCCAGCGTCTGGCTCAGGAGCATCAGGCTGTGGTCAGTGGGGGTCTATTAGAGGCAGCAGCTCCCCACAACGAGAATCCAGCTTCAGACATGCCAAGTGATCTGACCTAGTGGGCCCAATGTTCAGTATTGCAATTGGTAACTTCCTTTCCCGGGCAGTGAGGATAAACCTGTAACCAGAGTACACCTGTACAAGGAGAAGGCACAGGTAAGAGATCTGCAGATGCAGGGAGAGATGAATGAGACAGGGAACCTGGGAGAGGCTGGCAAAGGGGACGGCTGCCACCCTGACCAAGTCAGATACCTGTAAGGACGATCCCACCACCAAGAGGGAGTCGGCTTCTTTGACGCGCCTGTGCACAAAGTCGACCTTGTCGCGGTTCACCGTGTCCCCGAAGAAGACCACGTCTGGTTTCAGGCGGCCACCACATCGAGCGCAGGATGGGACCTGGAAGCTCCGCACCTGCTCTTCTGTAAGGAAGACGTCGCCGTCAGGAGCCAGGCCGTGGGCCTCAGCACTCCAGGTGGGGTTCAGGGCTGCAAAGCACTCCTGCAGCACCCCCCGCGGGGTCTGTTCACCGCAATCCAAGCAGAGGACTCTGAAACCAAAGAGGAGGCCCACTGAACGGTCTGTCCCGGGGAGGCACGTGGCTGCCGAAGATGGTGCATCCCCAGCTGCTTTGAGCCCCTCCATCCTCGCTCCCCTTTTCCTGTCACCCAGTTTTAGGAATAGCTTCTTAATGATCTCTTTAGCTACACCGTTTCTCACCTTCCTTCCACTGCCAACCTTCTAGAACATGTACATCTGTTTCCTAACTAAACAATCCCTGCTTCGCCTGCTGCCAGCTCATTTTTATCCTTAGCACGACTGCCACTTCCTTACCAAATGATTTCCTTAGTGCCCACACCAGCCTTTCCCTCCATTCTCTGCTGCCCTCATCTGCTGTGTGGCCATCCGTCACCGTCCTTTCTTTAAAGACACTGTCTCTCCTTAGTGTCTATGACTTGGTGCCTTCTTGTCACCTCTCTAATCACCAGAACATGGACTCTGTGAGGTCAAGAACTCTTGAGTCTCGCCCTCTTTTGGCAAGACCATTGCTCGTGACCACTGTTCTGTGCCCACCCCCTAGAACACTGCCACTGAAGAGCTGTTGAAAGAAGGAACAAAAAGTTGTCCAGGGGGTTCCTCTGCTCCTCAGTGCTCCAGCTTCCTTCCCTCTGCGTTCCCAGCAACTGTTTTTATCCCCTCAGTGCCTCTGTGCTAACGCTTTCCTCTTCTACAGAGGGCTCCACTCCTGCCCTCCCTCCCAAACTGGAAGTCCAGTTCCAAATCTTTTTTTAAAGCTTTTATTTATTTATTTTTAGACAGAGGGGAAGGCAGAGAAACGTCCATGTGAGAGAGAAACGTCGATCACACGCCAGACCTGGGACCAAACGCACAACCCAGGCATGGGCCCCCACCGGAATCGAGCCAGTGACCTTTTGCTTCAAGAGATGATGCCTAATCAGCTGAGCCACACAGGTCAGGGCCAGTTCCAAAGCTTCTTGACTGACCTGTCAGGTTTACCTTCTGTCTTCAACCACCTGTGTAATACGTGCCCCCCCCCACCAACTTCCCCATCACCACCATTTCCCTAGTTACTTGGGCTGAAACCCTTGGGAAAAACTGGCTACCCCTTTTTCTCCATTCACTCTATCTAGGCAACCATCAGATTACATTGCTTTTTTTTTTTTTTTAAATTTAAAAGGCCCCCTCTGCGATGATAAGCAGTTGGATCTGTTTTAAAATATTTAAGCAGAGATGGAGAGAAAGGATAAGTAGCCATGTAAAATCTTTGAGTCTGGGTAGTGGCCTATGGGAGTTCATCATAGTATTCTCTGTACTTTTGTGGATGTTTGAAATGGGAAAGATTCAGAGAAAAAAGCTTTTTATATGGACCTACAGTCATCATTGGTTCTGTCATTCCCCTGCCGTCACCTTAGTCTGGGTCCTTCAGGCTGACACTGAGCCACTCTTTCTAATCCTGTGTCCCCTTTCTTGTTGCTTTCTTGCTCAGAAACCACTAATACTCCCCTTTGGTCTCACAGCAGACCCAAATTGCACCACGTGATTTTCAGATGCATCCATGAGTTGGGTCTTACCTTCCCAGATGTCTGGTTTCATACTAGTCTCCCCACTAGTCTCTTCTGGGCCCTACAGATTCCTTTCATTTAGAAAGCTCTCCTCCCCCAACTTTGGTCAAATCTGAGCTGGTCCCAAGCTTTACCTTACCCATAAAAGCTGTCCTGATTTCTCCAATCTTTACTAAATCTGTTTCTCTAAACTTGTAAAGCATGTCTGTCAAAGACCACCCAGTTTAACAATCGCGTGTGGAGTTGTTGGTCGTTAAACATGTTATTTTTGGGTCTCCCTCAAGCAGATTACAAAGTTCTCAAATATAAAGTCGACCAAGTTTTATACTTGGGTTATGATCCCTCCACACCAAGTAGCACACCGCTACGCACCACCGGTTGTAGGCACCCAATAAATATTTTACGATTCGCAGGAGGATCTCTGGGGCTTAAAGATAAGGAAGTGGTCTCCAGCTAGCTACAAATTATTGCCAGGGCTCCACGTACTCGTCCCAGCACTGCTTGCTGGGCTCTGTGCACCCGCTACACTGGGTTCTGCATGTCTGCGTATCAGGCTGTGGGAGCCCTGCCCATAGTCCCCTCAGGACTGCTAGAGGCCACTGCACACGGCTCTCTTTTAAGCAACTTCCTGTGGCAGAGGAAGCCTCCTCTGGAGGAGCAGGGTCAGTGTTAGGGAGTTAATTCCCCAAGAGTGATCTCTGACGGATGAGGGATGGGAGATGGTGGATAAACACCCCAGCTTCCTTGATGTTCAGTGAGAATTCCGAACCATGCTGTAGACAGTCAGAGGGCCCCTCACTGGATTGAGCTCCAGCTGCCCAAAGCAGTAACCCATTCATTACTGTACCCTTCTGGGCTTTCCTTCCTTCCCCATTCCCTCACTGAGTTTGCTGAGATCAACTCCAAATCAAACGGCTTGCTCCCAGATCCTTTTCTCAAGGTCTGATGAAGACAGCAGTGACCAAGGCAGCCAAGGTCCCTCCCTTACGGAGCCCACATTTCCGCATTCACACCACTTAGACCTTCCTGCACCTGTACATGCATCCATGGAGCTCCGTTAGGCGCTGACTCCCCGCCTTGGTGTGCAAGGCATCCACGTTTTGGGTCACCAACCAGTACAGCTTTCCGCATCTCTCCCAGTTGCTCAAGGCCCAGTGCGCAGGGTTAGGCTGGTGAGAGGAGAACTGAGGCCAGCCCACGAAGTTTCTCGCCCAGTACCGCTGGCGCACGGCAGCGCTCCGCACGAAATCCCGATGCTGGATGGGCCTCCGGTCCGTGCGGGCATAAAGTCCCACCTTTTCTGACCTGTAGTCTGGGATCCCTGACTCGGTGGAGATTCCTGCCCCGGTCATCACCAGGACTCTCTTGGAAAGGGTGATGAAGCGTTGTAACTCTTTCACCTTCTCAGGGTCCACGGGCGGACTTGGGGGCACAAATAACCCAATGGGTCCACGTGAGCACTGTTGGCTGAGATTCGCCTTCCAGCAGCCTTTCGCTGCCCTGAAAGTCAACCCAAAGTTCATCCTCATTCTAGAGAGAGAGAAACCTCAGTTGAAAAATCGATTTATTGATTTATTTATAATTGACAGGCAACACATTAGTTTCAGGTATTTATTTCTGTGTAATTTACACGCAACATACTAGTTTCAGGTGTACAACATAATGATTCACTATTCGTCTGTGTTGGGAAATGATCACCACCATAGGCCTAGTTACATCCGTCACCCCATGTAGTTACAGGAATTTTTTTCTTGTGATGAAGAATTTTAAGATCTACTCGCTTAGCAACTTTCGAATATGCAGCACTAGAGCCACCGGGCAGTATGTTGTATCCCTATGCCTTACCTATTTCATAACTGGAATGTTATACCTTTTGACCACTTTTACCCAGCCCACCACCCCCTGGCCTTTGGCAACCGCCAGTCTGTCCTCTGTATCTGTGAGCTTGGGGGATTTTGTTTTTTAGAAACTGGGTTTTGTTGGGTTTCTTTTTTTTCAGTTTCTTAAGTTGTTTTAAAAACTTTTTTAAAAACAAAGGTAGTCCCAGCTGGTGAAGCTCAGTGGATTGAGCGCTGGCCTGTGAACCAAAGGGTCGCTCGTTTGATTCCCAGTCAGGGCACGGGCCTGGGTTGTGGGCCAGGTCCTTGGTAGGGGCCCTGCAAGAGGCAACCACACATTGGTGTTTTTCTCCTTCTCTTTCTTCCTCCTTTCTCTTCTCTCTAAAAATAAATAACATCTTTAAAAAACAAACAAAGGTAATCATCAATTGATGAATGGAAAAACAAAACGTGGTCTGTCGATGCAATGGAATATTATTCATCTATAAAAATGAATGAAGTTCTGATGTATGGTACAGTACGGAGAAACATTGAAAACAATTTGCCACGTGTAAGAAGCCCGTCACAAAAGGACAAAATCATATGATTCCACTTACATAAAAATCTCTAGACTTGGCAAATCCATATTGACAGAAAGTAGATTAGTAGTTACCAAGAGCTAGAGGAAGGGAGACGGTATCAGAACTTCATTTTTGTAGCTGAAAAACAAAGGTAGGATCCAGGCACTGGGCACCAACATTACAAATGAGAGAACCAGAATAATGAGACTCTTGGAAGGGCACACCACCACCCGAGATGTGATGTTGGCAAAACAAAATTGAACTTGGCTCTGATGAAGTCTCTAGAGCTTAGATGATACCATTTGTCAACCAGCAAAGTCCAGACTATGGGAAACTCAGCAGGACAGACAGGTCAGTTTCTCCCAACAAATAAATTGCAAAGAGTTAAAGATACAGAGACAGAAAGGGGGCATTATAGAGATTAAAAGACTGTAATAGTATGTGGGCCTTATTTGAGTCCTGAGCCAAACAAACTTTTAAAATATGACAGTTACGAGACAATTGGAAAATTCAACATTAACTGGATGATTGGTATTAAGAAATTACTATTAATTTTTTATTTATTTTCCTTAATTTTTTAAAAAGGTTTTATTTATTTTTAGAGAGGGGAAGGGAAGGAGAAAGAGAGAGAGAGAGAAATATCAATGTGTGGTTGCTTCTTATGTGGCCCCCTCTGGGGACCTGGCTGGCAACCCAGGCATGTGACCTGATTGGGAATTGAACCGGGGACCCCTCGGTTTGCAGCCTGAGCACGACCCACTGAGCTGCGCCAGCTAGGGCTTATTAGTTTTTTACTGTAAGAGGAACAGTATTCAGAGTCAGAGGAATACATGTATGTGAGTACTTTAGTTAATACTCTCCCTTGGGGAACTCTGTGTTCCATAAACCTCTCTCCCACTTCATGTATTAGAATTGTCTCATTTCTTCATAAGCTAAGGGAAGCACGTTTGAGTTCTCTCTCGTACACCAGGTGTTGATGAAGTTATTGCTCAGACTGTTCTGGCTTTTTATTTTACTAATATAACTAAGCACACTCACACTTTTCATTCTTCCCATATTCTTTTAGTCTACCCTCAATTTCACACTGCTGCTTGCACACAACAAAGAGTAGTGAGATCTGGTGAGACGTCTTACCCCTGCGTTTCTGCTTTCTCGCTGTGAAAACAAGGCTTTGGCATGACTTGGTAGAATGCAGAAACTCTGTAGCGACACGCACCCCAAAGGTAAACATTATTTTATGCTTGCATTTCCGGATCTAGGTTCAGGACCCCGATTTCTCCTTGACATTCCATGGCAACACGTGAACAGCTAAACAAATACAGAGTCCTCTAATTCCTGAGACCAAAGGGCTTGGGAAACACCGCTGAAAAACAGCTCTGTTAGAAGAATAGCTCTCTCCCAGATCCCACCAAAGGGCAAAAGGGAGAAATGGAATACCTTACAAGAAATCCACAACTTCTAGAAACCTGCAGCCCACACGGAGCGCGCTTGCTTACCTTTCACAGCATGAGGGACACCCAGCCCGACAGTTGGGACTGACTGGCTATATTTGCATTTTGGGAAATGTAGTTTACAAAGCTTAAATAATGCACGAAAAACTACAAGTCCCACAATTCTCTAGGTTTCACAGCTTTTCCTGGTCAGAGGTTTTGAATCTTGATCCCCAATGCGCTGCTCTTACCTAAGCCAATACATTGTCTTCTCTGAGGAGTGTTTAGAGCGGCACACCAATGTCCTGAGGGCAGAATCGTACACGAAACTGCTCTAAGGAGTTCATTCTCTCTTAAAATGGAAGCCTTAATAATGGTTTTAGATTTGATTCACTCTCAGGTTCCATGTTAAAGATCCTTTCCACTCACAGTGACAATCAAGTTCCCACCTTGCTGTGGGTTGTCAAGAACTACATTCACAAGTACCTGAAAAGCTGATATTTTACATATTAATGAACAATTAAAACCAAATCCAATATACAGGAACCAATGTGTTTACCTTCTTGGCTTCTCCAATGCTCTTTTCTATTTGTATTTTTATTCCCACTAAATTAACCAACACAAGGCCTGGTTTCCACTCCCAGAGATAGATTTAATTGGTCTGGGGAACTCCTGGGCAGCAAGTTGGTATACAAACTTACCAGTTGTTTCTAATGTGTAGCCCGTGTGAGCCGGTGCTCTGCAGCATCACCTAAATGAGACATCGATCAATTTGTGTTTTAGAACATAATCAAAGGGCAGCTAGCAGAGACCTTGAAGACCACCTTAGCAACCACTTCCCCGTGTCTGTGATGAGCAGAAGCCCAGAGGAATAGCGTGGACGCTGGCATCGGGGTTTGACTCCTGGTCCCCTCATTACACGTATGGAAGTAAATGTTGGCAAAGTAACCCAGCCTAGTGGTTTGGGCGCAGTGTCTCCAGCAGCAGCTCGGATAGGTCCCTGAAGCTGGGAGAGCCACCTGACATGACAGCCTTTTGTGCCTTCTTTAACCGGTCCACACTGGCTGAAAGGCCCAAAATGTAGACTGGAAATTTTTACTAAGTCAAAACAATTGTAATCCAAAATGCTTTCTGTGCGCATGAGTAGGAGATCAAAACCATGGAATGCCCCCACAGTGACATTCCTCCCACCCCAGCCAGATTTTATCATGGAAGATTTTAACCTCAGCCAAATTATGAAAGATTTCAACCCCAGCCAAATTTTAGTATGAAAGATTTCAAACTCATGTTATTTTTTTTCAGTTCTCCAAGTGAAATGAGCATCATTAATAGAAACTGGCTAGGAATAGACAACCGTTGTACTTTTAGGCCCCAAAGAATCTCATGTTCCGTAGAGAAGTTAGCTGAGTTTTCCATTTTTCTCACAGTGCCAGAAAGTGACCTGTGAAGGAGGAAGTCCTCCAGGACCAGGTTCCCGTGGTAGCCACTGACAGGGCGCAGTGAGCCACCCAGTCAAGACATTCTTAAGGGCTAAGTTCTTTGAATAACCCTAGTCTTTTATTTCCCACAACTCCACCACACCAGGAATTAATGACTATGTCCTTGCTTGTATCAAAGAAAATTAATTTAGCCCTGGCTGGGTAGCTCAGTCAGTGTCGTCCGCATATACCAAGGACACCAGCTCCATCTCTGGTCAGGGCACATATGATGAATGCATAAATAAGTAGAACAACAAATCTGTCTCTGTCTCTGTCTCTGTCTCCTCCCCCTCCCCCACTTGTCCGTCTCTCTCTCTCTCTAAGATCAATCAATTTTTAAAAAATGTAAGCCCTGGCTGGGTGGCTCAGCTGGTTTGAGCCTGGTCTTGCACACCAGAAGGTTGTGAATTTGATCCCTGGTCAGGGAGCATGAGGGAGGCAACCTTGATGTTTCTCTCTCACATGGATGTTTCCCCCCACTCCAGTTCCTTTCTCTCTAAAGTCAATAAACGTATCCTCAGGTGAGAAATAAAATAAAATTTTTAAAAAGTAAATTAATCTGCCCTGGCTGGTGTGGTTCAGTGGACTGAGAACTGGCCTGTAAACTGAAAGGTCACCGGTTCCATTCCCAGTCAGGGCACATGCCTGGGTTGAGGGCCAGGTCCCCAGTTGGGGGCATGTGAGAAGCAACCGATCGATGTATCTCTCACACATTGGTGTTTCTCTCTCTCTCGTTTTCTCCCTCCTTTCCCGTCTCTCTAAAAAATAAATAATTTTTTTTTTTTAAAGTGAATTAATCTAAATTAAGTAGATTGTTAGTGTTTTCTTTTTTTCTGCTGGTTTTTTGTACTCTGGTACTTGTAGCAGAGGAGAAAAATAAAGTACACATCAGCATCATACAGACCTTTTAAAGATGTTCATTTTTGCATCTGATGCTGACTACATGAATGTTCATTCACTGAGCAATACTTTAAATATTTCATATTTAGTCCTGGCTGGTGTGGCTTAGTGGATTGAGTGCCAGCCTGTGAACCAAGGGGTCGCCGGTTCGATTCCCAGTTGGGGCACACACCTGGGTTATGGGCCAGGTCCCTGGTCGGGGGTGTGTGGGAGGCAACCAAACACTGATGCTTCTCTCCCTCTCTTTCTCCCTTCCTTCCCCTCTGTCTAAAAATGAATAAGTAAAGTTTTAAAAAATGAATATTTTATGTTTGAAATTTTTCTATTTGTTTAAAAATTATTTATTGATTAGGGAGAGAGAGAGAAACATCAATTTGTTCTCCTTATTCACTGGTTGATTTTTTTTTTAATTTTTAAAAGTTTATTGATTTGAGAGAGACAGACAGACATCGATTCGCTGTTCCACTTATTCATGCATTTATTGGTTGATTCTTCTGCCCTGACGTGAGATTGAACCCACAACCTTGGCATATTCGGGCAGTGCTCTGACTACTTTAGCTACCCAGCCAGGGCCGTGTTTGAAGTTTTTTGGTGAAAAAAAGCGTTCAGGAGAATATCACTTTCTCAGAGTCTGCTATTTGCATCTTAATGAGTAGCAAACACCAAAAGCTTTTTGGAGAATATAGTTCAGGGATGAAACAAATCCGTATAGTGGTTTCTAACGGCTGCCCTCTTGCAGAGGGAACATAGGCAGTGAGAGCGAAAGTTACTTCAGAGCTCGTGAACTGTGAACATCATGGTGGAAATAGCTTCTTTTGGCCTCTCTCCTCTAAATTAAGAAGTGCACAAAAAACTCTTTTCATTGAACACAGAATTAGTATATGATCCAGAAGCTCCACTTCTAGTTATACACACAAAAGAATTGAAGACAAGGACTCCCACTGGTACTTGTACGCCAGTGTTCACAGGAGCTGTATTTGCAGTGGCCAAAGGTAGAAGCGGTGCATGTCCGTTGTAGAACGAACAGATAAACAAAACTCCATACAATAGGATATTAGTCAGTCACACAACAGAATGAAATTCGGAAATAGACTACAACATGGATGGGCTTTAAAAACATTAGGTCATGAGCCCTGCCTGGTGTGACTCAGTGGACTGAGCACTGCCCTGTGAATGAAAGGGTCACCGGTTCAATTCCCAGTCAGGACACATGCCTGGGTTGCCCGACAGGTCCCCAGTGTGGGGCAGGTGAGAGGCAACCACATACTGATGTTTCTCTCCCCCTTTCTCCCTCCCTTCCCCTCTGTCTAATAATAAATAAATAAAATGTTTTAAAACACCAATATGTTATGAAACAAGCCAGAAACAAAAGATCAAATATTGGATACTTATATGAGGTACTTAGAATCAAATTCATTGAGACAGAAAGTAGAGTAGAGGTTGCCAGAGCCAGGTCCCCAGGAGAGTTCATGTTTAATGGGTAGAGTTTCAGTTTGGGATGATGAAAAATTTCTGGAGGTATAAAGCACAAATGGTTGCAAACAATGTAAATGTACTTGGTGCTACTGAAATGTACACTTAAAAATGCTAAATTTGATGTTATGTATACTTTACCACAATAAAAACAACTTATTTTGAAGAGGCTAGTTACACTCTGAATTGGGAGTCAAGTGAACAGTACCCTGGCATTGAGCACATTTCTCATCTGCTCCAATTCATATTCTGCTTCAGGTTATTAGCATGCTCCCTCCCATAATGCTTTGCTGCTTCCTTCTCCACCAAAATCTAGTAAGTGAAATAAAGCAAGAGTCTTCAGAAACAGCCCATGCGTTTCCGAGAAATCTTATATGGTGGTGTAATTTTCATCTGAACAATAACTGGAGGTTTCTCCATGAAACTCAGACTCGCTTTTTTGAAATAGGAATCTTGCTTATTCGGGGTGATGCATAGGGCACATTCTCGTTAGCTTTGCGCAGTGGCAGTATCGTAGCCAATGAGGTTTATCCGAGGCGCGATTATTGCTAATTGAAAACTTTTCCCAATACCCCGCCGTGACGACTTGAAATATAGTCGGCACTGGCAATTTTTGACGGTCTCTACGGAGACTGAATATTTCAGTTTCAAATGAAAGGCATGTGTCCTGAGATTTTTCTGGCTGGTTTTCGAGAATTTTGTTTCTGGTAAGCTTTCCTTTTTTTTTTTTTGATTCATTGTCAGTCAACGTCTGGCTGTTAGCTTCAATTTTTTTTTTTCTCCCCTTTCGGAAGTCTTTCAGTCTGCGTGAAGGGGCTTGGTACCAGTTTTTTTTGTTGTTCTCTCTCGTTGCGTTTTTTTGTCTTGGTCACGCTAGGATTCAGATTTAGCTTTTTCGGAAGTATTCCCTGTATCCGTTACGTTTTTCTCCGCCTCACTTTGCTTTCGCTGACTTCCAGCCGCTGTTTCTCATTCAAAATTCAAGTCAATGTGGTTATCTTTGTGACGTTATGGTAATTTGCATAAAATTCCCCAGCATCCTCAGCGAATGTCCTCTCTTTTCCAAAATGTCAACGTTTTACACGAGGTGGTCCAACAACAAGAAGCCTCCCGCGTAGACAGGCCTTAAATACAACTGCTTGCCCGAGAACGCGTCAGATCTACGAAGTCGCTAGCAGTCGCTCACCCTCAGTGTAAAAGCCATTTTAATCCGTCGGGGAATGTGGCTCAGAGTCAGGCCCTCCAGCTTTGCGCAGTGGCAGTATCGTAGCCAATGAGGTTTATCCGAGGCGCGATTATTGCTAATTGAAAACTTTTCCCAATACCCCGCCGTGACGACTTGAAATATAGTCGGCACTGGCAATTTTTGACAGTCTCTACGGAGACTGAACCTTAATTACGTTTAAAAGAAGTCATGAAAATTGCATTGATGTGTTTTCAGAGTTTGTTTTTTTTTTCTTTTTGAGTTTTGTTTTGGGTTAATTTCTTATTTAAGTGACTTTTTTCCCTATTGTTTTGGTGTTTGGGAATTTTGCATGATTGGGTGGGGTGATGTGTTCCGTTCGTTTTTCTTTATAAAAGTCACATTTTGGCATTGCAGCCTGAACCTTTCCACTGTACAGCATGTCTGGTTGTCACAGTTTCATCTATTCTTTACCTGGAAATTCAGCAAATGGCAGCGTCCACCTCCATCCCAATTGCACAGGTAGGCGATCTCTTCCAGAGGAGGGGGTCACAGATTTGCAGGTATGAGAAACAATCTGAAAGCATCTCATCCAAATGCTTCCTTTTAAAAAGACCAAGAGGGAAACGGATGCAGTTAGACTTCCCCATACCCTTACTGATGTGCAGGTTTCCATAACCCTGGCTGCCTCTAGTATGGTCCTGTTAGGAAAGTCAAGGGTGTCCCCAATGTGGAAGCCCTCAGGAGTCCTACCCCTGGGCATGACAGATCTAGCCGGACTTGCTTAGGTTGCCACCCATCAAACACTCCTCTGGCCCTTAAGGAAAGGATGTGTTCACTAAAGTGGGGCACCGGCACTCATTGGCTCAAAGTGGCACTGGATTCCACGGACCTTGGGTCTTGAGACAGATGTCAAATAAGTGAACACACAGAGAAACTATTAGGTAATTACAGATTATTTCAGTGCTGTGAAGAAAATAAACGGGGAGATGTGATGAAACCATCCAGAAGACCAGCCAAGTTCCAACAGCAACAGCTATTGACCACTTAACACTGTGTGCTAAATCCGACGCAAAGTGCTCAGTACGCTTCATTTTATTTACTTCCCACAGAAACCCTTCTTCCCCTTAAAAACACACACACCACATACACAAATCTATTGCGTATACTTGACATTCAATAAACTGCGCACACTTAAAGCATACAGTCCGATGTTTTGAAACATGTACAACCATAAAACCACTACTGCAATCCAGATAGGGAACACACCCACCACTCCCAAAAGTTTCCTGTTTTTGTTTGTTTGTAATCCATTAGTCTCTCCCCAGTCCCCACCTCCTTGCATTTTCTAGAGTTTTGTATAAATGGAATCATATGTGCTTTTCTGAGTCTGACTTTTTTCACTGTACATAATGTCCTGGAGGTCCCTCCAGGTTGTTGCATGTATCAGTGGTTCATTCTTTTTTCTTGCTGGGTAGTATTCTGTCAGGGATGGGGAAATTTTCCCCGTTAATTCTTCTAGCTGGTTGAATAATTCAAATGACATACAGCAGATTACCTGGAGAAAGTCAAGTTTTAATACACGTGCACCAGGAATTCACACTCCTCTGAACCCCCACAATTCCATTGTATGGAATTTCCAGAGTTGCTCAACCATTCACCCATTGAAGGACATTGACATTGTTTCCAGCATTTTGTTATCACGATAAAGCTGCTAAGAACATTCCTGTACACATTTTTGTGTGAGCCTCAGTTTTTAATTCCTTGGGCCGTATGGTAAATTGCATGTTGAGTTTTGTTTAAAAAATACCTGATTAGCCCTGGCTTGTGTGGCTCAGTGGATTGAGCGCTGGCCTGAGAACCAAAGGGTCACCGGTTCAATTCTCAGTCAGGGCACATGCCTGGGTTGTGGGCCAGGTCCCCAGTGGCGGGTGCACAAGAGGTAACCACACATTGATGTTTCTCTCCCTCTCTTTCCTACTCCCTCCCCTCTCTCTAAAAATAAATAAATTAAAAAAAAAAAAAAGAAATGTCCTCTGACAAGCCAATGTGTCAGAACCCAGCAGATGTGATGGACGGAGTGGGTCATTGATAACTGTTCAAAGGAGCATCCTGGAGACTCTACAAGAGTTGCCGATATGTGCGGCCCAAAAGTTTCGAGGAGCTATAAATATCCCTCACAGTGTGGTCTGCAAATGCACTCCAGCTGTTTCTTTCCACGTCAGCTGCTGATCTGGTTGTCAAAAGAGGCCTGAGGAAGTGGAAGAAAAGGGCTTCCCCCAAGGCAACTTTTGTATGGGTGATGGTCTGGCAGGCACTGGCCCGTGCGATTTCTGCATGTGTGATTTTTCTTAGAATTCCTAACAGCAAGTAAGTAAAATAATTACTCACTTTGTAAGCAAACACAATAAAGGATGAAAAAAAAACCCCACCAAAAAGATGAATAGCTTAAGAAAAGCAAAACAATAAATTAAAAAAAAAAAAAAAAGGTGCCCTGGCTGGTGTAGCTCAGTGGATTGAGCAGGGGCTGCGAACCAAAGCGTCACTGGTTCGATTCCCAGTCAGGGCACATGCCTGGGTTGCAGGCCAGGTCCCCAGTAGGGGGTGCGTGAGAGGCAACCACACATTGATGTTTCTCTCCCTCTCCTTCTCCCTCCCTTCCCCTCTCTAAAAATAAATAAGTAAAATCTTAAAAAAAAAAAATCAGTATATAAAAAAAAACAGGTAAAATTTACGGTACATACATATGATACTTTGCTCTTGATTCTACTGGAATCTCCCTTTGGCTGGGTAGTTTGAGTCCCAATTACTTTTTTTTTTAATTGAAGTAAAATTCACGTAACATAAAATTAACCATTGTAAAGTGGGTTCGTGTGATTTTTACATAGTATCGTTTTCTGTTTCACACCCTCATTTTTTTCTGTGTACAAAGTTGTCAGATGTTTGTGTGCAAAACCTAAACATTGCATATATGAAGCAGCGATAAATCCCCTTGCTGTAATCCCATTTCCACTGCTAAAGAAGACAGTTGCAGAGAGGGAAACTATTCCTTCAAATTGTTCTATTTGTCAGTGAAAGAAACATCCAAACCTGCAGAGAATTTTTATGAGTTTATTTCAGCCAAGCCAATGACATAGGCGGGTGAGCAAGATCCCAAATGCTCCAGGGAATGAGTTTTGCAGCTGCTTCCTATGCTTTTGGGATTAAGGAGAGAAGGGAAATTACACGAAGGTGAGAGGAAGCAAACTGGGGACGGGAATGCAGAATGGCTAGGACTACGTGCTCTCTTGGGGGGTTGAAGGAAGGAACTTCGAAGGTGTGCTAACCTAGATGCACAGAAACAATGGACCGGACTGGCCTAAAACTGTTTCCTAAAGAAGTTACAGGCCTGGGGCCTGACTGCACACCGTCACCTGCCCAGTTAGGAATTTATGATCAGATCGCCATGTGAGGTGACTTTCCGTAGAACCCCCTTTTTTTGGTCCACTCATTCATATGTCAACGTAATTATAAAACAGCCTTGGGGTATCCTCTACATACCGTTCTCCTACTTTGTTTTTGTTTCTGCCAGACACTGTATTACAGGCACGCTTTCCACGTCAGCACCCAGCTCCCCTCTTCCTTAGAGCTATATCCCACTGCAGGTAGCCACTCCCCCATGGATGAACATTGGGTTGCTTTTTCTGGTTGTAAGCAATGCTGTGATAAACACCCTAGGATGTGCACCGGTGCCTGTTCACGGGGCATCTCTAGGGGCATCTTGCCTGTCCGTGGGGTGGTTCTAGGGGAAATGTCTGTGGGCGAGATGATGGCCTGCACAAAGGCCATGCGCACTTTGCATTTTAACAGGTGCCCCCCAACCCAAACTCGCTTTGCGGCACATAGACTAAAATTGGAACGAGACAGAGAATGGCATGGATGACACGCAGATCTGTGAAGTGCTCCATATTGTTTTAGAACCAACGGATGGTAACCAGGGAGAGGACTGGGATGGTAACCAGGGAGAGGACTGGGTGAAAAAGGTGAAGGGATTAAGAATTACAAATTGGTGGTTACAGAATGGTCACAGGGACATAAAGCACAGCACAGGGAATATAGTCAATAATAGTGTAATAACCACGTACAGTGCCAGGTGGGTGCTGGAAATATCAGGGAGACCCTTTGTAAAGTATATGAGTGTCTAACTGCTGCACCGTATACCCAAAACTAACACAGAGTAACGTTGTGTTAGCTGTAATTGAGAAATAAAAATAAAAGAGGTGCTCTCATGTTGGCTGTCTGGCTGTAGCACTGTATTTGCCCACAAAGCCACGCAGGAGAGCATCTGGAGAATGTCCCACATATATGTCTGGACGTGCTCTCCCGGGGGAGGGAGGAGGGAGGGCTGGGGAGGAGGGTGAACTCATATCCAGTTCTAACACTTGTTTGTTCTCTAGCTCCTTCCCAGGCAGACAGCAGGGAGAAGGGGCTGGGCTGGGCAAGGTAATCCTGACTCTCTCCCGCTCCTCCGTGTAAGGAAATGTCCCTGGAAACGTCAGCCCCGATGGAGTCAGCCCTCAGCCAGCCCTTCCACCCTGTGACCTGAGCCAGCCTGGACCCCAAGGACTACTTCAGCAGGTCAGGGGTCCACCAGCCCCCAGTCTTCTCAGTGTTTAAGTCGCTGCAGGATGTCTGCAAGAATCACTAGCTTCTCAGGTTAGAAATATCCCATGCCACCCTGGGTGGTGTGGCTCAGTGGATTGAGCACAGACCTGTGAACCAGAGGGTCACTGGTTTGATTCCCAGTCGGGGCACAGGCCTGGATTGCTGGCCAGGTCCCCAGTAGGGGGCGCGTAAGAGGCAACCACACACTGATGTTTCTCTCCCTCTCTTTCTCTCTCCCCTCCCCTCTGTCTAAAAATAAATAAATAAAATCTTTAAACAAAAGAAATACCCCGTGCCCACGGGGCCCTCAGCACCCATCTCTGAAGAAAGCTGGTTCACAGCTGTCTGTCCCTGGGGACATGAACTGAGGCCGGTTGCCTTTTTACCCCCAGGAAGCTTTGAAGTGTGACACTCTGGGTTCAGATCCTTGCGCCACTATTCAGTAGTTGAATGACCTTGGCCACTTACTTCCCTGTTCCTCAGGGTCCCTGGCTGTAAAAGGAGCGTTGGGATCACATCTGCCTCAGAGGCCATGGGTCTCCACTCTGGCTGTGCACAAGAATCACCTGGGGAGCTTTGAAAAATTCTGATGCTCAGGCTGCATTCCAGGCCAATTAAATTAAATCAGAATTTCTGAAGGTTAGTCTTGGAATACACACACACACACACACACACACACACACACACACACACACACACATTAAGGTTCCTTGGTGGTTCCATGTGCCACCAAGGAAGAGACTCATTGCCACAGAGATTTCGTGAAATAATATAGGAAAAGTGCCTCCAATGGTACCTGACAATTAAATACTTTGGTGGGGATTGTGGGACCAATTATCCAAGCCTGGGAGGTGGTCAGGGAAGGCTTCCTGGAGTAGATGGTGCCTGAGCTGTGAACTGAAGGAACAGAGGAGGAAAGAGGACAAGATGCATTTTAGCAAGGGCAACAGCACCTGCAGTTGTCTGGAGTCAGGAGATGAATTGAAAGTAATTCTCCGTGTCTGGAGCTGAAAAAGAAAAAAGGGAGAGCTGCGGAGAAAATATATCGCACTGGTCCTCAGATGAGGTCAGAGGTCATAGAAAATCACTGCGCTTTATTCTGGCATCATGAAAGTCTTAAGTGGGACAATGGGTGACCTAGACAGGGACCTCCCCCAACATCACCACCGAATTCAGAAGTAGCAAAGCCTTTTCAAGGCACTGTGTCCAAGCTGGCTGGGGAACTTGAACTTGCCAGGGGACTGTGAAAAAACCCCCATGCTCCCCTTCATAAGCCACACATGGATTCTGGAGTCAGACAGTCCTGGGCTTGAATCCTGGCTTTGCCATTTTGTGCCTGTGTGGCGTTGGACAGGTGACTTTAATTATGAGTCTCAGTTTCCTAGCCTGTAAAAAAGACTTAAACCCCCATTGGATTTTTGCAAGGATTAAATGAGATAATAATGCAAATGATTAATATAACTATTAAAATTATTAATAATATTCATGACCTTGATTCTGCAACTCTTTGGTTGCTGGGTAAATAAATGCCCACATCTATCCTTTGCTGTCCTAGCCCTAAAGTTTCACTTGGGTTTTCCCATGATCATTTATAGCTTCTCAGTTCTTTTTCTGCATTTTGGTTGCTATTTTTAAAAATTAATTAATTAATTAATTTTGAGAGAGGGGAAGGGAGGGAGAAAGAGGAGAGAAACATCAATGTGTGGTTCCCTCTCAAGCGCCCCCTACTGGGACCTGGCCTGCAACCCAGGCATGTGCCCTGACTGGGAACCAAACCAGTGACCCTTTGGTTCACAGGCTGGCACTCAGTCCACTGAGCCACACCAGCCAGGGTTTGATTGCTATTCTTGAATCCACATAATATGTTTTATTATCCAGATTTTGCAGTGAAGGCAACTGAGGCTCAGTGTGATGAAGCCACTTGCTGCAAATCACCCAGTTAAGTATCAACCCTGCAGAACCTTATGCCCATTGTACTGATGAGAAAACTGAGGCTCAGAAAGATGAGATATGATGCCCAGGGCTGCACAGTTGACAGGTGGCAGAGCTGGGATTTGAACATTTGTCTGTCTCGGGACTTCTGGACCCTAAAGGATTTCCGCCAGAGGGCTGGAGTGACTGCTAGGACTCACTTTCTGGGTCACCTGGCTCATCCTTGAGACAAACAGGGGAGGCTGGAAACTTTTAGTTTTGCTGCCCCTATTCTGGGGCCCTCAGCCTACTTCTCCGAACGAACATCAACCCCTCCTTCTGGAGTGCCCTTCCGATGGCCTCCTATTCTCCAAAAATCGGGTCAGAGTTAGCTTTTTTCCAGGAAACATTTTCCAAGCCTCATTTGAATCACTCTTGGGCAGTTGATTTATGTTGATGTCTGCAGTATCATTTTCATAGTGCAGTTGTATTTTATTTTGAAAATGTAATTCATTCTGAGAATAGGTGAAATTTCATGTGTGGTTCAAAATGCAAAAGATTCCAGAGGGTATTTAGTGAAATCTCCTTCACACTCTTGACTCCCAGCCACCTGTTCCCCCACCCCACCCCCACCCCCTCTGCCAAGTGACACTAGAGTTTATTTATTTTTCCAGAGATGCCCCAGCATGTATAAGCATCTCATAAACAAATACATTGTTTCCCACTCTTCTCTACAAAGGCACCCATGTCACACACACTGCTCAGTTTTGTTTAATTTTTTTAGATCTTAGAACTGTTTCATATCGGTACAGAAGGAGCTTCCTCGATCTCTCTGTGGCTACATAGTTTTCCTTTGTAGAGCTGATTGTAATTTATTTAACCAATCTCCTATTGATGGACATTTGGGTTGTTTCCAATTCTTTGCTCTTACAACCAGCACGGCCGCTAAGAACCCTGTACTTGTCTTGTCATCCTGGAAAAGCTCTGTGAATGGCCTGTGATAGAAGAAAGAGGACTGGGCTCGATGCCAGGATGCTGGGGTTCTCATCCCGATCCTGCAGCTGCGGTAACTCCACAGCACAGTCCACTCCTCTCTTTGTACCTCTGTGTCCCTGGCCTTTCATTCTTTTAAACAGTATTTACTGACCAGCCTCCGTGCTGGACGCTGGTGAACAAGCAGTGAACAACATAGGCACAGTCCCTCATCTCTGAGCACTGACTTTTGAATGAGGGAGGGGGAGACAAATATAAGCAGGTAAACAAAGAAATACTGAACATAAGGTCAGAAGGTGAAAGCAAATCAATCAATCAATCAATCAATCAGGATCCAGGGCTAGGGTCTGATGGGGGATGCAAAGAGTTTAGAGAAAATGTTCAGGACCTGCAGAGGTGATACGTGAAATGAGACTACAATGATGAGCAGGAACAGCTGTGCCAAGATCTAGGAAGAACATTCCAGAAAGGGGCTTACAGCTGCGAAGGTTCTGAAGTCAGGACTAGTTTGCTGTGCTTGAGGGACATAGTGAAGGTCAGCGTGGCTGGAATGTAGTGACCAGGGGAGACCGGAAGCAGACAAAATCTGAGGTGTGGCGTTGGAGACTCTTGTGAAAAGTCTAGATTTTATTCCAAGGGCAGCAGAAACTACTGGGGTGTGTAAGCAGGAAATGGAGATGAGACTTAATATACATTGTTAAAACATTATCTGTGATCCTGGCCTTCTGCCCTAGGTGAATGAATGGGTTACCACCCAATCTTAATCTGCAGTGTCCTCTATTACACTGTGAGCTTTCTGAGGAAAGGGACTGTGGTTCGCACAGTGCCTGCCAGTCACTCGGCAAAAGTATATTGAGTGCCTTCTGCCGTACACATACTAAGTCTGCACACGTGGTGAGCAGGAAAGGACACGGTTCCTCCCTCCTGTGCTTTTAGCCTGATCAGGAGAGAGACTTTATCAGATAATGCCCCCACTAAAGGCAAAGTGCAGCAGCGAGAAGTGTCCACAGGCAGGTGTTAGAAGGGCAAGCCAGAGTGACTGCCTGATTGGGGAGCAGTCTGGGTTCTCGAATTTTAATATAGAAGGAGGTGGCAGCCACAGAAGTGAACCTCTTGTTTGTGCCTTCAAAAACGAGCTTGTTTTCCAGCTTGAGGAATGACAGCTTCCAGACGCAAGGACACCCTCCTCCTGGACAGCCCCAGCCAAGAGCTGAGCATGGTGGGGAACTGGGGTCTAGACCCTTCTGCCCAAAAAGGGCTTCTCTCTGACTTTGTTCCAGGGCTCCCCACTTGTCAGACCTGAGTCTCCCGTGACCCAGTCCTGCTTCTTCCCCTTTCTCTTTCACAGGCCTAACCGCAGTTCTATCTCAACGTCTGCTTCCTGGAGGTCCTGGAGGACATGGCCTGACACAGAGGGTCTTGGGGCCTGGATTCTTTTGGGAAGGGGAGCTTGAATCTGTGCTTACAGAGCATTTTTGTATAAAATTGACAAACTACCGTGGCCCATTCCAAAATGTGGGGAAGGGCTAATAGTAATAACTACCTCTATGAGAATTAATTTAGGTAATAGCCATATGGTATCTGGCACTTAATAAGTGACAGCTGTTATTACTACTGGATTTCTGAGTCTGTGGGAGCGGAGCCCTCCGGGGTCTGGGGTGGCTGTGAGTGTTCCAGGACATTGTGCCTGGCACTAGCTGTAACCTCCCTGTAGTTTTTCTTTTAATGTCTAAGGTGGGGTTCCTTCTACTCCATGCAGAGTTTTGGAACTCTCACTCTGGAGAGGGTGGACATGTGGAAGATTAAGGGATTGAATCTCACCCCAGAGGCTGGGCTGCGAGTTACACTGCCATGGGCCGGGGGTGGGGGGGTGGGGGGGTGGAGACCCCAGGAAAGGTCCTCCGAAGATTCCTGGCCGGGTACTGATTTAGGGTTCTCCTGGGAGGTGATCTACTGGGAGACAGGCAGACAAATCTGACTCTCCAGTGCAGACATATGATGAGTAAGTGACTGATGGATGGACAGACACAGATCAGACTGAGATATCAAGACAGGCTGATGGATCTGTCATCCAGATGAAGTCAGATCTGTGACTTTGAGATGACAGATCGGCTTGAGGGCCTTAAGGCCTGGGAGGCGCCCACCTGCCGGATGGGCCGCAAGGGGGCGCCGCCGCCTCGCCCAGCTTCGCCCACCTTTTGGGCTGGGCGCGCGCTCGCGGGAGCGGAGGGGACGGGGCTAGCGTGCGCACGGGGCGGGGCCAGCATGCTCGCGGGGCGACCGCAGGCGGGGCTCACGGCGAGGGCGCGTGCTCGCGGGGACAGCCGGGGGCGGGGCGCGCGGCGGGCGCGGGCGCGCGCGGCGGCAGCGCGTTCCGTTCCGGGCCGAAGCTCGAGGTGGAAAAGTTGCGGGGCGGAGAGGAGCGTTCCCAGGACGGGCAGCGAGCGCGACGTCGAGTCGGTTCCCGGCTCCCGCAGCCCCGCCATGGACGACCTCGGTGAGTGAGCGGGAGGCCGAGGTTGGGAGGCAGCGAAGGGCGCGCGGCCCCGGGCCGGGCGGGCGCGAGCGACCGGCCGGGGCCGCGGGATCTCACCCTCGGCGGCTCGGGTCTCCGCTCTGGTCCCTGCTGGCCGGGGCTCCGTGCGGCCGGAATCCCGGACCGGGCCTGAGTCCCGGACCAAAGCCGGCCTCGCCGCCGTCCTCACAGCTGCCACCCCTAGCCTCGGGGACGGCCCCACCTCCGGACCCCCGATCTCGGGGACCCACCCCCATTTCCCGTACCAGCCTCAGGGACCCACTTGCACCTCAAAAACCCATCCCATCCACTTCAAGGGCAGGACCCTCACTGCCTGGACCAGACCACCTCCCCAGCCATGGGACCCTCACTTCACAGAGCGCTCCCCCAACCCCCACCTCACAGATAGATTGCCCAATTCGGGGAGCAGCTGCCTAATTTTACAGGCTGGTCCCTCAATTCCAGGACCCGCTACCACCCGCCCCAGGACGACTGCCACTTCAGGGATAGCCTCTGCGAGCCCACCCCTTGCGGGTCACTAGTCAGACTCACAAGTTAGAGAGGAGCCTCGCCCCTACAGAGACAAGTTTCCCATGTGCCCCACTAACCCCCACGTCAGGTCTGGTCGCCCTGTTTCCTGGACTGGCCACTCCGTTTCACTGACTGCCCTCTTTTGTCTGTGGGCCAGACTGATCTGGGGAGACAGGATTTTCACCCCACTCCCAGATGCTGGTGAGATGAAATGCCAGGGGAATGAGGAGGGAAGTGGGCCTCAAGGTATGGCCTTTTAAACTTATCGGGTTGGCAGATTCCCTTCACTCCCCCTAGCATCAGGCCTCGCTGGAAGCCACACGGGAAGGAGGACAGGATGCCCGGAACAGAGTTGTACTGTTTTCATGTTACTGGAGCCCCGAAAGCACTTTTTTCTCTCCAGTCTTGATTTGCTGTTAGGGCAGGGAGAGTGTCTCCTGGAACCAGACGCTACAGCCAAGGGGGTTGGTGCCAGGGTTCTAGGAATGCCTTGAGCGGCGTGAACCCTGGAGTGGGAGGATTCACTCCCCTTCATGCCTGGAGCTGGAGGGCCTCTGAGCTGGGGAGGTGAAGAGGGGGAAGTTTCTTCTCTGTAGGAGCCTTGTCCTCCCTCTCTGGACTGTGGGTGCCTTGTGTGACCATTGATGCTTCCTGGGTCGTCCGCTCTGAGGAGTGGATTCATCCACTCCTCGACTGATGGGCCTCCCCCAAGTGCACAGGGCACTAAGCTAAGACTGGCTGTTTGTAGGCACTGGACTGCCAGGGGGCCAAGGAGGAGGCCTGGGACTTCACTGCTTCCTGGCTGCGCTTTTGGGATCATGGACCCCGGCCCCTTCCCCTCCCCCCCCCCCCCCCATCCTGGAGCTGGGGATGGTGAGCTTCTGATCCTGACTGTTTGCAGAGTGCGATGGCTGCCAGGCATAGTTCTGCCTTCGGATCGGGCTTGGCACCCACTTTTCCAACACACTCAAGGTTGGCATGGCTTCTGGGTAGGTATTTTTTTTTTCACGTAAAAAGAAGTAAGCTTCAAGGAGGCTGGGAGATATTTTTAAAATCAGGGTCTGAAAGTCTCCAGGTTTCTACACAGTTCCTGTTCTGTTTGAAGAAGAAGGGCTGTAGGTGTGCAGCTGAAGGCCTGAAGTCCTGTCTTCTGTCAGTCTTCCGTGTACAGCCGGGAGACGGGGTTAGTCTCTGAAGGGAGAGAGAGTGCTGGCAGGGGCACGGCAGGGCTTTAAACTTGCTGTCTGTGGAGTTCTTCCCCGCACTTCAACTTGTGCTGTCCTCATGGCAGTCCTTTATAAGAGCCCTGCAGGGCCTCGGTTGTCATTACTACCTGCCTTTTACAAATTGAGAAAACTGAGACTAAGAGAGGTTGATTCACTTGCCTAAGGCTGCACAGCCACGAGATGAGAACCAGGACTAGAAGCCCAGGTTCTAGCTCCTAGATCTGCAGCAGCTGTGTCCCGAGAGGCCTTTCTTCTTGAGGAGGGGATGAGCCGCACAGGAAGGAAGGGTCCCAGCAGGGTAAGGGCTGCCACCTGTAACTTCTGCTGCCTTCCACCACAGCCTCCCCAGTTGTTTGGATCCCGGCTGTCCGGCTCCGTGGCCTAAGCTCCCAGGGGGCCAGCCACGCCTGGCTGGCTGACCGGGAGCCTGGGGTGGGAGGAATGGGGCGTGCAGGAGGGGAGAGGAATTTGCCTCTGTGCTCAGGCCCCATCAGCTGTCTGGCTGACTGCTCAGCACCCTTCCCGTCAGCTGTTTTCCTTAGTTAGGGTGGACACAAAGGCCAGGCCTCTTGTTTTTATTTTTCTCCTGAGAGTGCCCTCAGCTGTGAGCCTCTGAGGGGGGCTCCTGGTTCCTGAAACAGGGAAGAGCCTACGTTCGTCCTGTGGCAAGGCTAAGAGGGGGCAAGACTCCACGCTGTGACTTTGCTTTTTGGTCTTAAAAAAAAAATTGGGGATGCCCTGGCTGGTGTGGCTCAGTGGATTGAGTGCTGTCCTGCTACCCAAAGGGTCGCCAGTTCGATTCCCAGCCAAGGCACATTCCTGGGTTGTGGGCCAGGTCCCCATTTGGGGGCGTGCAAAAAACGACCACACATTGATGTTTTTCTCCCTCTCTTTCTCCCTTCCCCTCCTTCTAAAAATAAGTAAATAAAATCTTAAAAAAAAAAGTTGGGGAACTCACCCCTCCCCGTAGCTGCTAGTGACAGACTCACCATGTGCTATTTAATAAGTTACAAATTTATAGGTCTTTGGGCAGAAAAACATGAACACGGCCTTTGCCTGTGTGTTCTCTCTGCTTTGTGCTAGAGGGTGGCTTTTCTCATTACTGGGTAGACGCCGGTTTGGCCGAGAGTTCGCCCTGTTCTCTGGCCTGAGTTTCCTGGACAGAGTTCCCACAGCTCTGAGGTGCGCTCTGGTTGCACTTTCTGACCTGACTCCTTGCTGGCCCCTTACTCCCCTTCCCAGGGTGCTTGGGGGCCTGTGACCACAGCTGTGGTCCACTAATGATCGCCCTGCGTGACGGGAGACAGGCACTGGACGAGGCACTCGGTGAGTTTCTTCGCAGCCTTTGCGAGAGGGAGGTGTTTCATCTCCGTTTTACAGATGTGGAAACCTGAGCTCTGACAGGGTCACGGTGGGAGCTGGGCTTGGAACCTAGACTCATCCAGTTCAGGTCCTGGTACTGTTAATCATAATAAGGTAGTAGGTGATCAGTGACTAACCGGAGGGATGAGCCATGCGGTCTGCTGAGTGATTGCTAGTTACCTTTAAAATTTCTGCCCTGGGGGCCATCCCCAGAATGCGGCCTCTATGGTGGGAGGGGGGGGCCCTTATGGTAGAGGCCAGGTCAGGCCTTGGTAGCTGTGCCGTCATCCTCTCCCAGAGGGAACAGCCAGCTGTTGGCAATGCCCAGTTGCCGCTGGAATCTGGACATGTCTTCTTTCAGCTCCTCAGCAGTCTTGACCCTCCAGAAAACAGTGCCTCATTGTCCTTGGAGGGGTACAGCGGCTGGGGGGGCTGGGGAGCAGGGGAGTTGCCTGGGGCATCTGGGGCTATGGAGCCTCCCTGTTTCCATGGAAAGTCTGAACTTCGGGCTTGCCTGTCTGTGGTGCCTCTGTGTGTTAGGCCAGGGTCAGGGCACCCAGCTGCTGGGCCTGTGGCAGAGGCCCTCCTGGAGTGGTGTGCGCTCCCAGGGGGCTCTGCATCAGTGCCAGAGCTGCTTCTGGGCTGTACGCTAGTGAGGGGCAGAGCTGGGATTCAAACCCTGGTGTGTCTGATTCTTAGCAGGTGCCCTTTCTGCTGTGCTGTCTGTTGCCTGGGCAGCAGCCATTGCTTAGTGTGGAAAGGTTTGGGGTTCTGGGGGCCGTAGCCCCATCCCTGTAAGTTTGAGGTCTTCCAAGGGAACATCTCCGTCTTCCTTTCTTCCAGCTTCCCCAGTGGTCGCCATGCATTGGTGAGACTGGGTGGGCCCATAGCTGGAGGGGCTGATGGAAGGACAGAGTTACCGCTGATGCTCTGAGCAGTCCTTTTTCTCTATTTAGAAAAAAAAAAAGATTCTAGAGAAAGGGGAAGGGAGGGAAACATTGATGTGAGAGAGAAACATCCATTGGTTGCCTCCTGCATGCCCCACGACCAGGGACTGAACCTGCAACCCAGGCGTGTGCCCTGACCAGGAATTGAACCGGAGACCTGTTGGTTTGCCCTGCCAGTTGAGCCACACCAGCCAGGGCCCTCTTCCTCCATGTGGTCATCACGCATGGAGTGTGTCAACCCTCCAAAGCTTCCCTTGGGCCCTTGCCTTGTTTCAAGGCATTTCCTCTTAGCTTCGCTCTCATTTCAGCCCTCCCCTTGGTTGTCCTGGTCTCATTGCCTCCAATCATTGTAAACCTCTGTAGGACACTTTTCTTTGTTACAGTGTTTGCAGAACTCTTCTCCATGATATTTGTTGAGTGTTCACCAGGTGTAGGCCCTGTGCGGGCGCTGTACATACATTGTTTCATTGACTCACGTGGGCCTGGACAGCGGAGGCACAGGTTCTGTTGTTTTTACTACCAGCCGTGTTATAGATGACGAAATAGGTGCAGAGAGGACGAACCCACTAGTGAATGGCAGGGCTGGGATTAAACGCAGGTCTGAGATTTTAATGCAGAGTTGAGCTTGTAAACCCTTCCTCACACTTCAGTTCATGATACTGGATCAATCTGGTTTGCCCGTTGGTTTGATTGCTTTGCATTCTCTGTTCAGTCTCCCACATCTGTCCTTTTCCTCTCCTCTGTGGCTTCTTCTTTCTCCTCCTTTGTTCTTTCTTGGGGACTCAGGACGGGAGGCTGGGCACCTGCAGCAGTATCTCTTGCTCAGAGGAGGGCCTCACTTCTACACCTGTCACCAGTCCGGTCACCTGTTACCCTCCAGACAGAGCTGCGAGTGTACTGCACAGATGTGCAGGAGAACCTGGGGTGGTCCTTCGTGGTCTCTCTTCTACCCCTTCTGGGTGGAATCAGAAGCCCCTATGCCCTGCCCTCCCCGAATACAAACACCCTCCTGTCTTTGTTCAGATGTCCCTACGTGGCTGCCAGGAGGAGGTTGTCCCCGGCCTTTCAGGTGGAGAGTCAAGGATGTCCTGTGGGAGATGAGAGCGAGCAGAAGAATTAGGAAGCTGAGTTTTCCCAGAAATCTTGACAAAGCAGCTGATTGTAAGGGGCACCCAGGATGGTCTCCTCACCTGGGAGAGGCCTGGGACCTCCACAGCTTCCCAGGCCCACTTTGCCTTTCCAGTCGTGGTCTCATTGGGAGTCTCCCATCGGGCCTCAAGCATGTACTGGCGGCCTGATAAGTCCTCAGCCAGTGAACTGATTGCCTAACCAGCGGGGCGCAGGGCCGGCCTCTCTGGGGAAGCCTGGACGCCGGGCCAGTGGCAGGCAGAGTGTGTGGTTGGCCAGGCCCAGTGGAGCCCTGGTGGCCAATTTTTCCCTTAGAGATGGCCTCTTAATGCTTATTTCTGGTGTGATTGTGGTTTTGTGGGAGAGCATGGTTATTGTTAGGTGCGGACTTAAGTATTTGGGAGTGAAATGTCATGATGTGGGCAACTTGGTTTTAAATAATGTAGTAAAAAAGGGGGGCTCTGAGTGTACAGGGTGGGGCGGAAGTAGGGTTCCAGTTCATGTGGGAAATAGTGCAGTCATTAACAGGGAATAATTCGAAAGTAGACTGTTTTGTGTACTCATGACTATAAACCTACTTTTGTTCCACCATGTATATATTGGGAGGGGGGGAGACATGTGTTTTTTATACAAAATGGCAAAATGTTAATTTTGAATCTAGGTGGAGGGTATGTGGTTCCTCATTGTAATGTCTTTCAACTTCTCTATATGTTTACGTATTTTCATGATAAAAAGTTAGAAAAAGCGAGAAAGCCTTGCTTTCCCACGGTGGGCTCAGTCATTCGGCCAGGCGTGCTTGTAAGCGCCCCCCGTGGTGGGCTTGAGTGAGTCTTGAGTGGCTGGTGTAAAGGCCGGGTGGGCAGAGACAGGAGCCAAGCAGACCTGGCATGATAGTGACCGGCGACTGTCAGCTGGAGACGGGCACATGGCCACCATGACCTGTGCAGAAAAAAGACAGGGCCAGCCGTGGCCAGAGAGCCGCCAGTGTTTGGAGGCACACTCTGGGGTGCTTTTGGGTGTGGCAACCAGGGTCCAGGCCAGGGCGGCTGGAGTTCAGAAGGGGCTGCCTGGGTGGGAGGCTGAGCAGGGCTCCACAAAAGGCAGAGAGAACAGCCTCTGGGCAGCAGGAGCCTGGGGGAGGGGATGAAATGCTATTCAGTCTATGTCATAAACCTCTCTTATCTGTGGCCCAAGGAACGCCATTAGCCTGTGGGCAGCTTGGGCCAGAGTGGTCCCAGGCTCTTGCTTACAGCGGGATCGGACCTCTAGCTCTCCAGACTTTAGGCTCCCTCTCCTGGAGTCCCTACTCCTAGCTAGGTCCCTCTTCTGTTCTATGCCAACTCAGAGCCAGGCCACTTGGGCTGCCATCTATTTGAGAGAAAGAGCTGGACTCGGACACCCGCGGCCCCCTTGGCCTTGAGGGCCCTGGTGCCCACTAGGAACGTTGTGGGCAGCCGGCAGGCCCTGGTGAGGAGAGTGCTTCGCGCGAGGGTCCTCTCTGAGCCTCACATCTGCCTGTCAGCGTCCCAGGACGCAGGGGCTGGCCACTTGGTGGGGACCCTGGGATCTCCCTAGTGTGGGCTCAGCGTGGCCTGTTTCAGAAGCAGCGTGATGTGTTTTATGGGGGGAGGAGTGGTGCTGGGAGGAAGCTTTATGTAATTCTTGGCCGGGACTCAGGTAATTGTTTTAATGAAATGGAATGCAGCTTATTCAGAACTCACTTGGCAGAAGCAGCCATGTTCTGTTCTGTTTGCTCGCTGGAGAGAGCGGGGCACACATTTCCAGCTGTTTCGAATAGTGGAGCCCTGGGTGAGCAAGAGCAAGGTGGGCGGAAGCCTCCGGAGAGGTCCTTTCAGTTAGCTCAGGGATCCTCAGGCGTCTTGATTCTCCGCTGGCCCTACGTCTGTGTGTTTTCTTGAGTGAGCTGCAGAGGACTGGGCCTCTTGCTACAGTCGAAACACCCTGTCTTAAGCAGGCTGTGCAGTGGACCCAAATCCTGCCCTCCAGAGGTTGGGAGGCCCCTCTTGATAGGGACTTGGAGGTGTCTAGCACAGAGCAGACAGACCCCCCAGGAGGCCCTCTTTGTCCATCCACTCTTTGCTCCAACCCCCACTTTGGTGTCTTTTTCCACCTCCACACCTTTCTCCACCCCAGGGCCCTCCCACCCCATATCTCCCATCAGTCCATCTGCAGGTTCACCTCGACCCTTTTTCTTCTGGTTCTCTGTTTTGACTTTTCTAACTTTTTTGGTTTGCTCCTTTCTCTGTTTTTAACGCAGCTGGGTCCTTCTTCCCTTTTGCTAGGCACACCTCCCACTCCCTTAGTGGCCGTACCTCCCCCCACCCCCTTCCTTAAGCTTCTCTTCTTTTGCCCGTCCCCACAGCTTTCGCTGGGCTCCCTGCCTCCCCCCGGGTACCTAGTTCAGTGTTGCGCGACCTTTTTTCTCACCGTGTGTTGGCAACTCCTGAGTTTGTATTTCCACCCCTGACGTCGATTCCATTGTCCAGACTCTTCCGGTCTGCACGCCAGCAAAGACCCAACTCATTTCCTTCTCACTCTCTCTTGGTGGCCTCTTCTGTTGTCCGCTGCCGCTGTTGCTGTCCCCTCTCCCTCTTGGCCTGTGTGAAGTCACAGGCACTGCCAGGTTTGGGCACCGTTTTCAGGTGCTTCATCATTTTTTTTTCACCTGTGGGGGTTGAGGTGGCAGCGGGAGAAATTCCCAGCCTCACAGGAGAGTTCGTTGGAGAGACCCACAGGGTCCAGAATGTACACAAGCCCACCCACCCGGGAGTCAGCACAAGAAGGGCCCAATTTGACTGTGGGTAGCGGGGGAAGTGATGGAAAACCGGCAGAGAGCGGAGCAGGCACCACTGTTCCCTCTCGGACCCCTGTCCCACAAAACTGCTTCATCATTTTTGACAGTTCTGACAGTCACCCTGTGGGGCGGATGGTAGTTTTCCCCGTTTTACAGATAAGGAAGAAAAACTGAAACCCAGGGGACTCAGAGGAAGGGGACACACCCAGTGTCACCACAGATAACGGTGCAAGAACTTTATCCTAGGTCTTGCGCACCCAACCCACTCTCTTGGTTCCTTGTACTGGACACCTCTAGGCAGAGATGAGAAGTCACAGGTTGGGTTTGGCCCGCGGACCCATGTTGCTTGGTCTTAATGGTATTTAAAAATATTCCAAATTAGTTGCTAACATTTAAAGCATCAGGAGATCACATCTACAAAGTCCGTATGTTGTTTCTTTTCTTCTTTTTAGTAGGCTCTTTAAAAAAAAATGATTTTATTTATTTATTTTTAGAGAGAGGGGAAGAGAGGGAGCACGAGAGGGAGAGAGATGTCAGTATGTGTGAGAGAAACATTGATAGGTTGTCTCTCTCACGTGCCCTGACCGGGGACTGAACCTATAACCCAGGTGCGTGCCCTGACCAGGAATTGAACCTCGACCTTTCGCTTTGTGGGAGGACGCCCAGCCCACTGAGCCACACCAGTCAGGGCAGCCGTGGCTTTTGAAAAGCCAGAGTTGGCCACCCTGGACGCCTGTCTTCCGTGCAGCACTTGGTTGGCCTCCACAGGCCCAGCCCTCGCCTTGGCTCTGTTGGCTGCAGAGGGCCCAGCTCCCAGGAGCATATTCCTGCCTGGCGCTGATTTGGGAGGTTCTAAGATTGCTCTCTTTCTGCCCTATATTCACAGCAAACACACAGTTGCCAAGTCTGGGGATTCCTCTGAGTGGGATTTGACTCCTGCCAGCTCCAAGCGCTTGCCCTCTGCCTGGAGTCTGGATTTTTGTCCACGTGGCAGACGGCAGCCTCACCCACTGCATCTCCCCTCACCCTCTGCCTTTACGAACTCAGCGCTAGCCTCCTTCTGCAGAAGACTTTTTTCCAGTTAGAACCCCTAACCTCTTGACCCTCCCACTGTGGTAAACTTCACAGATTTATATGAATCTTCCCTTTCGTCTCTCCCCAGCCCATAGGCCCCCTGAAGACAGGGATCTTTTCTACCTTTCAAGTGTCCCTTCCCACCCAGTATGGCTGGGTTCTCTCTGCAGTCGCTTAATAAATGGTGGTGGTGGATGATTAAGTGGGCGTGAACCAGGGACACCCACTCCGAGGCCTCACCTCCAGCACACCACGTCCTCTGGAGAATCAGAGTGAGAAACCCTCTGGGTTCCAAGTGGGTGAGAGGCAGCGTGGTGCCCTGGACAGAAGGCAGGCTCCACTGTCAGCCGCTCCTGGGTCTGTACTGATGCCGCCCTTTGCTGACTGCATGACTTCCGCAGATGACCTCTCACCCTGAGACTCAGTCCCCTGACCTGTGACGCTGGGTGCATTTCCTGAAATGGCTTTGAAGTGCTCAGTAAAGGGGAATGAATGGTCGTCATTATTTCTCCTCCTTGGGATAATCTAGGCATTGCTCTGGGAGGTGGACTTTCTCTGTTACCTCTCCACGAAGCTGCTCCATGTTTGCTGTGGCCTTGGTGGTGAGCACTTAAGGCTGATGAACCTGGTTGGCCGTTCAGCTGGGCCCCGGGAAGGAATCTGACTGGTTATCTTCAGGGGAATGTGATGTGGGACTCTTCCTAGCCCCGTGGGGTGGAGCGTTGGGGGCTCTGATCCGCAGGTGAAACGGTCGTACCCCAGGGCCAGTGGAGTCCATTGGGATTTGGTTCTGTGATGTTTGATCTCCCCTGGGCCTCTTTGGTGGCTTTGAGGAGTAAGTGGCTGGCGGAGGAGGTGTTCGGTGGCTTGGTTTGTACTAATCACTCATGTAACACTAACACTAGAACTGCCGTAGAGGGCCTCGCTGGGACCCGCTTCCAGTGCAGCGTGGGCTTCTCCCAGAACCTGCAGGCCTCCTGTGGTCAGGGCTGTTTGTGGAGGCTGCCCATGACACCTGGGAAGCCTCTCAGGATGGGGCCAGGCCAGTGAGGCTCCTAGTAGCAGTAGAAAAAGAGCTACTGGTTTTCTAGACCATGAACTGTGGTCTTTGTCAGTTGAGTGGGCGCGACCATGAGCTAGAAGCCCGCCCAGCCACGGGCTGCCCTGCCCTGCCTCTGTGCCCTTTTAGGGGCAGGCAATCTGTTGGCTGAGCCCTGGGCCCTGTCGGGGGTTTGAAGTGGCTCAGAGAGTCCTGGCCAGGCCTTCCCTTGCTCTGTTTCCAGGAATGTTCCTCTTCCTTAGGTGGAAATGGGAGTGTCCCATGGCCTGCCCTGGGTTTCCTCTGGATTTGCCATCCCCCACTCCCTGCCCCCTGCTCCCCCTCTACCCGCCCCCCTCCCCCACTGTGGACTCCTGGCTCAGCTGGCCCTCTGGGGTGGCTTCTCATCACGGGTGAGCTCCAGGACAGTTGAGTCTGGCTGGCTCCTTGAGGCAGGTGTGATGGAGTGACCATGAGACCCAGAACGGGGAGACCCAGCCTGGTTGCCCGCCTGAGCTCACTTGGTCATGGGCTGCCCAACTTGGAAAGTCCTCTGTGCTCACATGTGGCTGTGTGGTTTCCTCACCCTTCCTTACAGTGTCAGCCTAGCTGCCTCTTCCGGGCAAGGGAGCTGTTGGGATGGATGGGTGGCCCTGTTCCCTCCCTGCCTCAACACCTCGGGTGGCCTCTTTTGCTGTGTTCCGAACTTTCTAAGACTTCCTGCCCCTTCTCTCTCTTTGGAAGTCAGCACTTGACATCTTTTTCTTTTTTTAAATCCTCACTTGAGGATATGTTTATTGATTTTTTGAGATAGAGAGAGAAACATGGATCTGAGACACATTGATCGGTTGCCTTCCACATGTGCTCCGAAGGGGGCTCAAACCCGCCACCTAGGTATGTGCCCTGACCGCGAATCCAGAACCTTTTGGTGTACGGGATGACGCTCCAACCAACAGAGCCACCCGGCCAAGGGCAGCACTTGGTGACTTATTGCCTGGCCTGCAGAGATAGCCACCGGAAACAAGCAGGGGGGAGAAGAGGAGTGTTACCTGGAGGTGGTTGTCGTGACTTCCTGTGGTCACTTCTGGTCATCTGTTTCCAAACATCCTGTTTGTGCCCCTAGAGCAGCAGGAACACTGACCCGGAGATACTGTTATCTGCCCAACCTTGACAGTGGTGTGGGGGCCTGGGCTGCCACAGTCCATCTGCCCCCCGGGACCCTGGGCTTCCTGGTCACTGGCTGTTGCTGGCGTTGCTGGTAGCAGCTCCTTCTGGTGTCACTGGCTTGGGCTTCGCCCCAGCTCTGCCCTATCCTCTCCTGCCTGCTTCTTCTGCTGGGGAGAGTTTTCCTCTGAATGAATATCCTGCTGGGTGTTACAGTCAACCCTTGCGCCTCTGTGGTTCTGGTCTGCTTCTGTCTTTCCTAGGCCGCTGACTTCCAGGGCTTGACAGCGCTGAGTGTCGCCTACCCCCGTGGTTGGTGTTGGGGGGTGCCTGCAACTATCATGTTTTCAGTTAGAACGGCTCACTCTTGATTTGTTTACGTGTTGGGCTTCCATTGAAGGTTATGCTTGTAGAAGGAGTTGTGTGGCTTTTTTAAAAATCTGAAAATAAAAGTAAAAACATTTGAAGATCACTTATGAGGTTCAACGCGTCCATTTTACAGATGGACAGACTAAGGCCCTCCGAGGAGAAAGCACTTGCCCAGGACGCTGCAGCCGAGCAGGCCTGTGCTTTTCCTCTTCCTGTGCTTTCTGGGGACTGTCCGGGGTCCTTCCTCATTTCAAGAACTGCACGTCTGCCAGTCTGCGTCTGCCAGTCTGCCATGGTGGAGCCTCATGCCTGGTTTTTCTTTCCTAGAGACCTTTTCATGTCAGTTTGTATCTGATATTATTTACTTTGTGGTTTACTTTGTTAAAGTCTTTACGCCAGAGAAGATACATGCGTATTGTAAGAGAAAGAAGAAAAGAAAAGGCACAGTGAAGTCCTGTGTCCCTTTCCCTACCAGGCGGCAGGAAGTATTGTTGATAGTTTGGTGTGTATCTTTTCCAACCATTTGTTACACATTTATAAACACAGAAGCATGCATACGGTTGATATACATACCCTTCATTGTTTTATCGAAGCTGAAATTCACGTAACATACAGTTAGCCATTTTAACCCAAACAATTCCGTGGCACTTAGTACATTCACAGTGTGTGCAGCCACGCCTCTGTCTGGTTCTAGAACATTCTCATCACTACCAAAGGGGACCCTGTACCCCGTACTCCTTCCTGCAGCCCCTGGCAACCGCTAATCAGCGTTCTGTCTATGGATTTGCCTATTTTGGACACTTTATATAAGTGGAATCGTATCAAACATGGATTTTTGTGACTGGCTTCTTTCATTTAGCATGGTTTTGAGCTTCATGTTGTAGCACGTGTCGGTACTCCATCCTTGTTAATGGCTGAGTAATATTCCACTGTAGGGGCAGACCGCATCTGGCTTCTCCATCATCTGTTGGTGGACATTCGGGTTGTTTCCACCTTTTGGGACGAGTGCCGCTGTGGACATTCACGTTCAAATATTTATTTGAACACCTGTTTTCAGTTCTTTTGGGTTTGTGTCTTGTCATTGTTTTTAAAGTTTACTTTTCTATATTATAAATGCCTGTTGAAAGGACTAATTATATTCAGGTTCCTTTTGATATTTAACTTATTTTTTACTGATTATCAATGTTATACATGTTCATTGTAGAAAACTTGGAGGCTACAGAGGTGCACAAAGAAAACGATAATTAAAAACTCTCAGAGATAATCGTCCAGTCCTGCCCACAGTGAATATTGTAATGCGTTTCTGTGGAGTCTTTTCAGCGCATGTGTGTTCACATAGTTGGAATAGTAGTTGCCAGCACCGGTGTCATTTACTCTGCACTCCGCACTCTCACTTGCGCCAGCTTATGTTGCCCTCCCAACACCCCTGCGAAGTCCGTATCCTTGCGGATGCGGCTGCCGAAGCGCAGAGAGGACACGTGGCTCCTCCGGGGTGAGTGCTGGCGAGCGGCCGGGCCGGGGTTGGAGTCCAGAGGCTGCTCCAGTCCACTGTTGCCTGCTGCCCCTCTGATTGTGTTATAGACGCCTCCGGATGGCCAGTCTGTGACGCCACTTAGTGCCAGTGGGAAAGAAGGGGTCGGGAGGACAGGCTGGCGAGTGTTCGCTCGTGTGATTCCTGTACACGGATCGCACTGTGCTTGAGAAAATGATCGACCACATGCGTGAGGGGTGGAATTGAACACTGCCCCCCCCCGAGATTTGTCAGGGACTGACAGCCCCTGGGAAGTGTGGCATGAGCTGGGGAGTCTGTGGTTCTAGCGAAAGGAAGGGACCCTTCCCTGCTCTGTTGCTGCTCTCCCGGTCCCCTCTGCGTCCCAGGGTCTCTCGCCTTCCTCAGACTGGGCTTCTGTTGGCCCTCTGTCCTGCTGCTCCTCAGCTCCTGCATGATTTGCTTACTTCTTCTCTGGCTGTTTTTGGAAGGGCTTTTCTGCACTTACCGAGCTTTCTCAAATAGAGTTTGAAGTCTCGAGCTATGGTTGCAGGTTTGTCTCCTTTTCCTTTCACTTCTGCCCATTTTTGCCCATGTAGTGTGAGGCCTTGTTATTGGATGTGTATGCACTGAGGATGCTATGTCTTGGCCTTTTTTATCATTATGAAATGCCCCTCTTTATCCCGGTACCACTCCTGCCTGGAAGTCCGCCTTGTCTGATACTAAGAGCGCCACTCCAGCTTTCTGGGTATTACTGTTAGCAGGGCCTGTTTTTCTCCCTCGTTTCAGACACATCAAACCAGTAGGAACTGTCTGTCTGTGTCTTTATATTGAAAGTGTTTCTTACAGCATGGCTCTGTGGGTTGGGCATCTTCCTTCAAACTGTAAGGTCACCGGTTCGATTCCCAGTCAGGGCACATGCCTGGGTTGCGGGTCAGGTCCCCAGTTGGGGGTGTGCAAGAGGCAACCAAATCCATGTTTCCTTTGCAGATTCGATGTTTCTCTCCCTCTCTTTTTCCTTCCCTTTCCCTCTAAAAATAAATAAAATCTTTAAAATAATAAAGTGTTTCTTATAAGTAGTGCCTCTTGAATCTTGCATTTTTATCCAATCTGACAGTCTTTTCCTTTTAATTTGAATATGTAGACCTTCTAACATTTAAAGTAATTATCAGTATGATTGGGCGTGTCTGCCATCTTAAAATTTGTTTTCTATTTGTACCATCTGTTTGTTAGTCTTTTTTCTTTTGTTGCCTTCTTTTGGATTCATTTAATATTTTTTAGGGTTCCATTTTGTCTCTGCTGTTGCCTTATTTAGCTCTACCTCATTGGTTTGCTGTTTTTAGTGGTTGCTGTATGGTTTTTCAATTTTTTTAAATTCCATTTATTGGGGTGGCATTGGTTAGTAAAATTATATAGGCCCTGACTGGTGTGGCTTAGTGGGTTGGGTGTCATCTTGCAAATGGAAAGGTCACCGGTTCCATTCCCCGACAGGGCACATGCCCGGGTTGTGGGCCAGGTCCCCAGTACGGGGCATCCAAGAGGCAACCACACATTGATGTTCTTTGCTTTTCTTTCTCCCTCTCTCTAAAAATAAGTAAAATTATGTAGGTTTCAGGTGCACATCGTCTGTATACTGTGTTGTGTGTTCACCACTTCTGGTGGTCACTGTGTGGTTTACGGTTTAACTTACAATCTGTCTTCAAGTCACATCCTGGGATTTCACGTGTGATGTAGGGACCTTGCAGCAGTGTTTCCACTTCCCACCGGGCCTTTGTAATTGTCGTCACAAATTTCATGTCTGCATATATCATGGAACTCATACCACATTTTTAGCCTTTTATATTAACCCACAAATTTACTATTTCTGGCATTCTTTGTTTCTTTGTAAAAAGGGCCTTTTAAAGTCAAAAGACATGAACAAAAAAGTTTGTAAAACATTATTTTTTTGCCTTCCTCTCCCCTTCAGTTTCTCTTCCAAATCCTGTCTTCCTCTTCCTTTCCCTGGCTAGTTCTCCCCAAGGGCTTCCCTCCGCACCGCTGATCCGGGGTGCTTGCTTTGTGGTTCCCCGTTTGTCTCACCATGGCTTAGTCATGGTGATCAGTGATGCTCTCGGCCACTCCCAGCCACAGAGCCCCTGGCTGGTGTTGCTAACACATTCCAGTGACGCACATTTCAGAAAAATCTTCACATTCCAGCTCACGTCCCCTGCCTCCCCTGCCCCCCTGCCCCACGCAGAGAGGTGTGACTAGTTGAGGTGGCAGGACAGGGGAGCTTGCCGTTCTCCCTGCGCTTGCTAATGCCTGTCTTTTGCCTCCTCCAACTCCAAGTGAATGTGCCATCTCGTCCCTGGTCCTGACTCTGCCTGGGACCCAGACTCCCTCCCAGGTAGCTCACTCCTGTGGGCCTCGCCCCCCTCACTGACTGCCCCCCCACCCACAGAGGGAGCCAGACAGGCCACACAGTGAGTTTAAACCTTAGGTGCCCACAGGGGGCTACTGTGCTGTGGCCACAAAGTCTTGTGGAGTGTTCCTTTGATATATATATATTTTTTAAGGCTAGGCATGGTGCAGGCTGGGGAGGGGTGGTGTGAACTAGATCACAGCCGAGGGGGTTTCTGGGTTAGAAGAGCAGGGAGAGCTTAGACCCTGTTTGTTCCTGTGTGTGGCTGTCCCCCATTGTGGTTTGCCTGAGGCAAGCCCTCACAGTGACCAGAGGTGGCTTGGGCTGCAGTGTGGGGGGAGAGGTGGGTCTCTGCAGCACACGGGCTTGGCAGGGCTCATTCACTCCGTAGTTGTCCACAGAGCACCTGTGTGCTAGGCACTGCCCTGTTCAAAGACTTGAAGATAGATAAAGCCACACTCGCTGCCCTGGCTGCGCTGTCACAGGCTGGTGGGACACTGCCATCTACGTAGACAGTTTCTACCAGTTTGGTATGTGCTCTCAGAGGATGTGATATATGCAGGGAATGTGGTCAGGGAGGGCTTCTTGGAAGAACTGGTGCCCTAAACTGACTGTTGTGCCTAATTGGAATCTTGACATTTAGAAAAAGCCCTAGACTGCCGTCCTTCATATAGTTAATAAGGGCTTCCTTAGTAAGATTTGGGATTCTCTTGCAGAAGAGGCTTCCAAGAATAGAAACTACACATTCCCTTTTTTTAGGTAGGCAAGGTGGGTCTTTTTATCCTTGTGTTGCACAAGAGGAAACTGAACTGTGATAAGTCTCAAGGGATAAGGAAGGACTTGGCTTGGTAAGGGAGACAGGAAGGTGGTCTGGGTGGAGGGAGCAGATGCCCAAAGGCGCCGATGAGACTGGAAGGTGGTCTGGGCGGAGGGAGCAGATGCCCAAAGGTGCGGAAGGAGGCTCCTGTGTGTGTGCCGGGCGCTCTGGCCGGGAGTTGTCACCCTGCGCCCTACCAGTTGGATTTTACAGTTGAACTCTGCCTGAGCCACAAGACCCAGCACAGTGGCTGGCCTTTACTTCCTCAGTGGAATGATGTTCCAGGGTGGCTTTGGTATGACAGCTGAGGTGGGGCCAGCCTCTGGGGCTTCTGTTATCCTCCAATCAGCCATTGAGCTGTCTGTCAAACTCTTCCTGGGCTCCCAGGGGCTGGGACCCTGGGCTGATTCTGAAGGGCATTTCCAGGAGACTTCTGAAATTGTCCTGGGCTCACTAGGGGGTGGAGGGTGCGTGGTGAGCGCCCTGCCCCCACCCACCCCCATCCCTGCTCATTTGTCAGGAAGAACTTGGGTTTTTGGTAATGGGCTTGGCCTAACCCCTCTCCTGGTGGGGAGCTGTTGAGGGAGGGGCAGAGGGAGGAAACCCACGGTCATCCTGAGCACTCTAAGAATGCCTGGAGCTGGCAGCCTGCGGTGCACACTCCCCCCCAGGCCAGGCTGGGAGCACTACTTGCTTTCAGAGGGAAGAGCAGACTGGAGTGGCAGTGCTGTATTGTGTCCCGAACCCTGCTTTCTGGGCCCTGGGAGATTCCTGGGTGACGTGGCCAGGGAAGAAAAGCAGGCACTGGCCTGTGTCGCCCTGTGGTCTGCCTGGCCTCCGTCGCTGCCCTCGTCGGCTTGACCCTCCCGTATACTTTTTTTTCCTGCCCCCCCCCCCCCTTCTCCCCTGTCTCATCTGGTGCCTGCTCCATCCTCTCACAGGAAGCAGACGTGGGAGGCGTCCGGCACCCCTCCCTCCTTCTCCACAGCCACTCGGTGACCAGGTCTATGTAGAGCACTGTGACTCTTGGTTTTCCTCCGGCCCAGCCCCGCCTTGCTCTGTCTCTCCTGAGCCATCTAACACACAAGCCTGGTCCTGCCGGCCGGCTGGCCGGCAGCTTCCTGGGGCTTGCCCTTGTAAGGCCAGACTCCACCGCTGGTCCCTGACTCCTCTTGCACCAAGCTGGGACTTGTACCCTGAGCTCCAGCCCCCTCTGTCCGCCAGGCTGCTCCTCACCTCTGCCTCTGCTCCTTCCTCTGCCGGGAAGGCCTCTCCTTTCCTCTCGCCCTGCCTTTTAGGACAGTCTGTCCACTTAGTGCTTCCTGGGGAAGACGCTGTGTCTTTGTCTCCCCTGTGCCCAGCACTGTTGGGGACGCCACTGACAAGGACGCAGCACCAGAGAGGGTGGAAGGGACTGGAGGAGGCAGGTGGGACAGGGACAGGTACAGGTGTGCTCGCCCTTTTTCAAGGTGGGCCCTGGGCACCTAAGTGAGGCAGTGCCCACTCGCTTTGTGTGCCCTCCACGGTGGCGGCCCTGCTGGAGGGGAGTGTGTGTGCTGCCTGGGTTGCTGCCCAGCAGGGCCCGCTCCAGAAATGTCGGTCACCTGGGCCCAAGGCTGAGGGGGTGCTGCTTCAACCCCGAGTGATCAGACTTGTCTCCAGTGGACCCCCGGTGAGCTGTTAGTGTTGTCCCGGGCAGTGCTTTCACCTTTGCAGACTCCCAGGCCCTCTGGACCATGAATACTGTGACCTCTCTCCCCAGAGCAGTGCTGTAGGGACACGTGCATGCTGTTTGGTGTGACCTTGCAGGCGGCCCACACAGTCCCAAGAGGGTCCTCAGTGGGTGCCAGGTTCCAACCTCCTCTGCTCTCCACCTCTCCTGCTCTGGAAAAGGGGGTGAGGAATCCTCGTGCCCGCAGGTGGGGAGCTCAGCGGAGTCAGTGGGGGCGGGATTGCCGGGCCAAGTGCAAGCTGGCGCTTGTCCTGTCTGACACTCAGAGCCTCGGACTGCCCCTGGAGTCAGTCCAGGGTGGCCCATGTCAGTGCTGCCCAGAGGCTGAACCGTCGGCAGAAGGAGGAGTTAGAGACCTTGGACGTGCAGGCCAGCAAGCGCCGCGCCGGCCCATTGCTGGACTTCTTCCTTGGAGCTCGGATTGCCAGAGCAGATGGCACTGTGGGGCCGGGAGGCTGGCCTTTGGACCGGACCTCCAGGAGGACCGGCAGTGCCCTTCCTCCCATTGGCTTTGTTTACTGAGCTCCCCACACCCCAAGCACAGGGGCCTCTGGATGCTTCCACTTGACAAGTCTTTGAACTTGGGCATGGCTTTGAAGCAGGGGAGAGAGATCAATTTTAGTTGGGTCCTGCACAAGCCTGTCAGCTTTTTACCCACAAAGTCCTTGTGGGCAGAGACCTGTGATCCAGTCCTGGTATATTAACAAATGAGGTGGGGGCAGAGCGGCAGAGCTGGGCCCCCACCTGGCACCTTTCAGAGCACTCCCTCTGCAGTTGCTTGGGGCTTGTGCTGGGTGCTCTTTTACACTTTGGGGCAGTCAGAGATGTCACCTGGTGTCACCTGGTGAGGTAGGCATTAATGATATGTATGGACCATGTGCTTCTGATATGCCAGGCCAGTGTTACGTTCATTGTCTTACTTGTTCCTCCAAATGGCTTGAGCAAGCCTTGGGAACCCTACTGTCCCTGCGATGTGAGGGCTGTTTCTACACTCTTCTGTAGATGAGGGAACTCAGCTCAAAGAGGGGCAGTGTCATCAAGTTCAACTACAAAGTCCATGCCACACTATGTTGCAAACTTGTGGACCTGCTGGAGCCAGGCAGGCGCTGTGAGCGGATGAAGTGGGCCAGAAAGGAGGGCACCTATGTGTCGTGCTGCGGCCAGTGGTTGCCCTGCAGGGAGGCGGACCAGTGTTGCTAGCTCTTCTGACCGCTCCTGCGAAGCCAGAAGTCCTGGCTTTTGTGTGAAATCCCATGATTTCTTAAGACTAGCTCAGCAGAAACACATCCAGGTGGCAGAGGTGGGGTTCAGTCTGCAGGGCTCGGGCTGGTGACCTCGTTCGCAGTCTTGATGGCCTCCCTTACCCACCCTCTCCCTCTGGAGAGAAGAATCAGAGTTCATTGCTGAAAGAGGTCTTGGAAGATTTCTCTTGGCCAACCTATAGCCATTTACAATTCCTGTTTCACCGAAAAGATAGGGTGGGCGGTTAAGGAACTACAGAATCAGGCAGAAGAGAGGGTAAAATGTGTGCTTGGCTATCGCTGCTCATGGCCCTGAGCGGCCTGGGCTCTGCCACCAGCTCCCCAGGGACACCTGTAGCAGCCACCGGCACTTCCTGCTGTCTGCCACTCCACAGAGCTGCCCTTGGCTCTGAGGGCGGCACACGGCCCCTGGGATCTTCCCTCAGAGGACCCGGACACTGGGGAGAGTGTTGTGACAGCTCTTGGTGCCTGTGTTTTGAAATTTGTTCCCAGGAGCCATTGTTCACAGCAAGGATATTTGACTCCTCTTACCCCGGCTCCTGCCTCACCTGGGGGTGGAGTAAGACAGTGCAGGGGGGCCACCCAACCCCTGTGCTTGCAGGCGACCCCTCTCAAGGGACGGTGCCCGCGGAAGAAGACATTAGAGTTCGGGCACAGCGTGGAGGGGTGGACAGGGGCAGAGACTTTCGCTTAAAAAAAAAAAGTTTTTAATTTATTGATTTGAGAGTGAGAGGAAGGAGAGTTAGAGAGAGAGAGAGAGATGTGCTGTCCTACTTACTGGTGCATTCACCGGTTGATGCTCACATTTGCCCCGGCCAGGGAGCAAACCTGCAACCTTGGTGCATGAGGATGGCGCTCTAGCCAACTGAGCTGCCTGGTCAGGACCAAGGCTTCCACTTGTAAAAAGGAGCAAAAAGTGGTGTCAGAGGGTAGTAGCCGGTGGCGCTCGATCAGCTCACTGACTTCTTTGGTGACCACTTCCTTTGTGGGCATACAGATAGGCAGGGACAGAGGCGGCAGCCCCCACGGGCAGCTGCATTCCGATCAGAGGCTGCCAGGTTAACCACGAGACTCCTTGATTTTCTGTATGGTTGTTTGGGGACAGAAGCACAGGATTTCTGGGCCTGTCCATCCTTGGGAAGTTTAGACCAGCGGCATCCAGGGAAGCTGCCTCCTCAGTGCATAGCACGCCACTGGGCACAGAGCAGGCACAGAGCAGGCACTGTGAGTACAGCGTGATGGGGCTCGATGCTCCTGACTCGGGCGGGCCTGCCCCCTGCCCCAGGGGCCCTCCTTAGCTCCTCAGGGGGAGAAAGCATTCCATACAAACACTGCAGGACCCAGGGGCCAGTGGAAGCCACCCAACTCTCCCCCTCAAAGCACTGCTTCTATGAGAAGCCAGCCCCCACTATTTAAAATACAACTGTCGAACAGATTTTTGGAATATTTTGTGTGTATACCTTGGGGGCTTCCTCTGTGATGTTTTTGGCATTGTGGCTGGGTACTCTCTTGCCATCTGTCCTGGCTCTGCTGGGGTGAATTCCCAGAGCTCCAGTGTCTCCTCCAATTAAATCCAAATTAGGACTGAGGTGGACACCTCCCCCTCCCCCACCAGTCTCCCGGTGTAACCAGCTGGCCACATAGATGGAAGCCAGCCACGCCGTACTGCGCCAGGCCGGGGCCTGGGGACCCTCTCTGCCGCATGAGCCCCAGGGAGAGGCCACCCACTTAGTTCTCCCATGAGGCTTGCCATCTGCCTGGCTCTCTCTGTCTCAGCTCTAGGGTGGGTGGGCTTCTTGCAGGTAGACGACAGGGTCTTACTTTGGTTCTGTTCCCACCCTGTCCTCTGCACTATGATGCCCCTCCATGTGAGCCCTGCCAGCAAGACTGACAGCCCAGGTCTCTGTATGCTTTTTGTTTCAGAAAAGGCTGTCTTTCCTCCTTTTTTTCTCTTGTGGTTTCCTGGTGTGACTCTGGTTAGCCAAGGCCGTGAGGATTGTGGCCTCTATCTGCTCCCTCCCTGTCTAGGAAGAGGCCGGTTTCCCAATGCAGAGAGTTGGCAAGGATCTGGGCTTTGGAGGAAGTTTGTGCCCTGACCTGTATGGCTCAGTTGTTCAGGCGTCATTCTGCAAATCGAAAGTTCGCTGGGGTTCTGTTCCCGGTCGGGGCACATGCCTGGGTTGCGGGTTCTGTCCGGTCAGGGTACACACAAGAGACAACTCATTGATGTTTCTCTTCCACATCAGTGTTTCTCTCTCTCTTTTGTGCCTCCCTTCCTCTCTCTCTCTGTAAATACATGCATACATGCATACATAAAGAAAGAAAGCTTTCTCTTTTTTTTAAAGATTTTATTTATTTATTTTTAGAGATAGAGGGAGGGAGAAAGAGGAAGAGAAACATCAATGTGTGGTTGCCTCTCAAGTGCCCCCCACTGGGGACCTGGCCTGCAACCCAGGCATGTGCCCTGACTGGAAATCAAACCGGTGACCCTTTGGTTCACAGCCTGCACTCAATCCACTGAGCTACACCAGCCAGGGCTAAAGAAAATCTTTCTAAAAAAAAGACATTTGTGTCCTCAGGGCAGTGGGCATAGGCACCCTTCCTTTGCAGATCAGCGACACCATCCTACCAGGGCCTCGGAGCAGTCAGGCTTGCCAGCTGGGGTGGGGTGGGGGGCGGGTGATGAGCACGGGCCGGAGGGCCTGAGAGAAGGCTTGAGGCTCCTGTGCGCACGCTGGGCCCTCCCTAGACTGTCCCCTTTCTGAGGAGGTGCCGGACTGTGTGACATCAGCTGTCATGTGGCCCCGGGAGAACTCTGCCTTGCTCAGGACTGAGAAGCTGACTTCCAAAACTTGTGAGACTGAGACGGCCAGGGCTGGGCGGTGTGGACGCCTCTCGGAGAGCAGAAGTGTCACTGAGGGTCAGCTGTGGGACGCGGAGGGCAGCCAGCCCTGGCTCTTTTCCTCTTCCATCTGCCCTTCTCCGAGCTCTTGACTGTCTCAGATAGTGGCTCCAACTCATGTTGCGCAGTGACCTACCCTGCAGATGACACTTGAGACAGATGAGAATTGCGCGCTACCCATCCTTCTTCCTGGGGCCACACCTGGGGTTCTGTGCACTTCTGAGCCCTTTCTCTCATGCAAGAAAGCATATTGGGCCCTGGCTGGTGTGGCTCCGTGGAGTGAGCGCCAGCCTGTGAACCAAAAGGTTGCTGGTTCGATTCCCAGTCAGGGCACATGCCTGGGTTGTGGGCCTGGTCCCTGGTTGGGGGCATGTGAGAGGCAACCACACATTGATATTTCTCTTCCTCTTTCTCCCTCCCTTCCTCTCTCTCTAAAAATAAATAAATAAAATCTTAAAAAAGCAAGTGAGTTGCAGATGTTGGCACTTCATGACGTTTCGCCCAGGACGGACAGTGGCATTCCTCACGGCCGACTGACTTCACATAGGGCTGGAGCTTCTCTTCGTCTCTCTCTCTCAGTGGAGCCCTGACCGCCTGTTGCCTCTGCTGGTTTCCAAGGGGGCCAAGGAGCCACTGACCCCTCTGTGCCCAGTCCAGTAAGAAGGCCGCCTGGCAGTAAGTGGGGGTGGTCAGTGCCTGGGCAGCCCCGTCTTGCATCATGCTGCTCAGATGAGGCCAGTCACAGGACGGAAACACTCATGCACCGTGGCTGGTATAGCAGCAAGTTAGCCTAGAACTTGAAGCTCCAGCCTTCTCTGAATCCTCAAGCTCCGTGTACCACCTGTAGGGGCTCGTCAGTGGGTCAGGACCCTGCCTCAGGTGGAGGGTGAAGAAGAGAGGGAGGGGGGAGAGGAAGGAGATGAGAACCTGGGCCGCTGAGGCAGTGGTGGAAAGGCACCCCCGTGGCCAGCCTTTTTGGATTGCTCTAGGGACTCTGGGGACTGGTGCTTTGAAGACTGGAGAGTGGTGACAGGCAGAATGAGGGACGGCTGTTGATGGCCGCTGTCCGTGGGCTGTTGAGGAAGGAAAGTAGACAGCTCTGCAGCCAGGCAGAGCTGTCCTCGTGGGGGACTGTGCCTGCCTGCAGAGCACACTCATTGCACATCCTGGAGCCTTGGTCCTTGTCTGTAACACGGGGGTGCGGCCAGGGTCCGGGTGGATGCTCAGGAAAGGTTAGGTCACTCTTCTCCCCCTCCCCCGTCTGAGCTTTCTTGCCATTGCAGCCCTGTCTCTTGGCCCTTTGTAGCCCTCTGCTGGGCTCGGAGCCTCAGTGGCAGGAGCAGAGGTGGCTGAGAGCTTCCCCGCAACTTGGGCAGCTCCTTCTGTTTTCCTGATTCCACGTTCAAAGCCACAGGGCTCCAACAGCTGTGACTTCCCAGCAGGCAGTAGAGCTGGGGTGGTGGTGGGTGTGGGCTCTGGAGCCCCGCACCTCGCTCTCTGGCCTCTGTCCTTGCTGGGGAGTGAGTTGGAGGCTTCTGGGCTCAGCTGACTGCTCCGAGGAGGACTTGGAATGAACCCGAGGCAGGGAGGGGTGAGGTCAGTGGCTTGCTCAGCTAGGAGGCCGGAGTTAGTGACGGACTTGGCACAGCTGCCAAGACTTCTGGCCTCAGTCCCTGGCTCCACCCCCTCCTGCCCCTGTCCAAAAGGGAGATGAAAATCAGTGATGGGGTTTATTTACCGTCTGCTCTGTGTCACGGTGGGAGGGCAGAGGGGGCTCTCCCCAGCCTTCACGGTGGCTTTCAAACGCTTTCTCATTGACTACTCACTGTGTGCCCCATGAGATGTCTGAGTAACGAAAGCCCAGAATGGTCTAGGAAATTGCCACCCAGGCTAGTGAGTGGTAGACCTGAACCTGCCCACGTCACTACTTGGAGGCTGGTTCTGTCCACTCTTCCTTGCTGCCGTGTCAGTTAGGGTGCCAGAGGGTATACGGCCATATTTCTGTCCCCGTTCCCAGTGCCACCAGATAGCCAAATCTGAGGTATGGACAGGGGTAGCTTTGTGGTGCTGCTTAAAATTGCTCACCAAAGTGTACATGCAAAAGGCCCCTGAGGCCTCACTTCTTATCTTACAATTCATTTGCATTTTGCATTTAACTCCATAACCTTGCTTGTTTTAATTTAATAATTAAATTTAGCTGGGCTTGTTTTAAGTTAAGGCAGTGGTTTGAATTACTCACTCCTGAGTAAATTGGATCCTCAGAAGGTATTCTGGGTTTATCCTGAGCTGGTTCCTGTGCCCCAGTCTCCATCTGTCCCCTGGAGGCAGGAATCCTGGTAGTAGGGGGTGGGGGGCACGTTCACTGTTGTGAATAAAGGCACACAGCTGGGGAGGGGAAGGGGGGCCCAGTTTGGTTGGAGAGGCAGGTGGCAGTGAGGGGACCCAAGGCAGTGGTAAAGGCTAGTTTGGGGCCGTATTCTGAGAAGCTCCAGACGAGAATGCCAACCCCAGGGCTCCTGTCTTATCCCGGCGGCAGAGTATTGTGGCCCCTCCTTGTTTGGCGCACATCCGTCCGCCGTGTGAGAGGCCTGCGAGGGTGCTTGTGCTGGGGATCCAGTGAGGGGAAGGAGGTCTCTGTCCCCAGAGGGCGTGCCGTCTAGTGGGAGAGGCGAGAGTGAGAGGTGGGCGCGTGCAAAATCGTTGGGCGTCGGAGACAGTCAGACTGCTGGATTGGAGTGGGAGAGCCCCAAGCATGGCACTGCTGCCGAGTAGTTCAGGAAGGGGCTGAGTGTGGACTCAGGTGCCAGTCCACGTTGTCCCCTGCCCGTTACAAAAAGAAGGGGAGGAAAGTAAGGGGGAGAGGCCTCGTGAGGGAAGAGTTGAGGCGACTTGGTGACCAGTGAAATGCGGGAGCCGTTAGGGGTGCTATAGGAGAACTGGGAGAGGCAGACGAGAGAGCTAGGGAAATGACCCAGCTCTGAGGCTAGGAGGCCCTGCCTGTTCTGTGGCCACCTTGGGCTGTGTCCAGTGGTTAGAACCTGACTGGCAAAGAGTGGGTGGGTGGCTGGTGCTCTGAAATCGACAGAGTCGTGAGAAGACTACAGCTCCTTGCTGCAGTAGGCAAACTTTTGAACTTTCCTTTCAGGTCTCTGTAGGGCATATGACTCTCTTCTGAGCCCCCCCCCGCCCCCGAACCCCTGCTGGTGATCAGCCAGGGGTGAGAGGCCCACGGAGCCTCCTTGCTTGCTCCGCAACAGGCTGCCTCGCCTGGAAGAGCCCAGACTGCAGCACTGGGCTGGACGGGTTTGCGAGAGCTGAGAAAAGCTCCAGCACCTGAGGCTTCAGGGTTCTAGGTTGTCTGTCTTCTTGTAGGTAAAGCCTTGCTTTACCCAGTGAGCGAACTGTGGGATGGGCCCCAGACTTGACCTTAAAGAGTCTGGAGTCTCTGGATGACCTGAAGAGGTAGCCGAAATCTGACCAATGAAATGTGTTCACGGTGTTCTGCGACCTCTGGGGGAGGGTGGGGCCCGCCGATCCTGGACTGGGAGATGAGTTCTTTGCAATAGAAAAGAGGCTGCTCTCTCTTACCAGCCTGGACCTGCTCCTGTGTCTCTAGGGTGGGGGTGGGGTGGTGGTTTGCTGGGTAAACCTGGGCGGCTCCTCCCACCTGCTGCTGCTGTTTAACCTCCTGGAGCCCGGTCAGATTGGGAGCCTAATCAGTGGGGGGCTCTGGGTGGGTGCCAGGGACAGATGGGGCTGGGTTTGATCAGGCTTCTGCCTGGCACTCACGGTGACCTCTGGGAGTTGCCTTTCCGCCTTTATTCTCTCGAGGCTCTGGTTACTTGTGCTCCGTGACCTTGGGCACAGGCCAGGCACCCAGTAAAGAGCCAACTTGCAGCGCACTCCTGTTGTGTAAGCCCTTGCAAGGAGGGGCTCCTCGGCAACAGGAAACCACTTCCCACAGCCTGCGGGTAGCCCAGGGAAGGAACGGGCCACCTCCCACCTCCCTCGGCAGCAGATTGGAAGACTCGGCCTTCTCCCCTGGTTTCCGGTGTGTCACCCAGCCTACACTTCCTTCAGGGCCGTGAGAGTAGAGTGGCAGTTCCTGCTGAGTGAGGCATGAGTCAGCCAAGGGGAATGGTGGCTGAGTCTTCACAGCCTCCGGGCATGGTTATTAAATATTCAGATGGCCCTAGAGTACTGATTGGTTCCTATCCAGCCCCTTAGGGAGTGCTGTTCCTGCCTGGGATAGCAATATCATGGATTTAGACAAATTCTGTAACTCTCACCCAAAACTGTATTGTCTCTTCCTCAGAGCTTGCCACCAGCAATGGGGACAAGTTGGGGTCTGCCCATTTTGCAGATAGAGAAGACAACCCAGAGAGACGGTGTGACCTGTTGACAGGCACCCAGCAGGCTGGGCCTGGAATCGTAGCCTGCTGGCTGCCCTGTCTGCTCTCTGCTCCTTCCCTGTCTTCATCTGCCTTGCAGTCCCTCTGCCAGTCAGCCACTCATTCTAGCTGCGGGGGTCACGGCATGGAGCAAGACAAGGCCTCTGCTCTCTAGAGCTGAGTTCTTGGAGAGGAGACAGTCAGTTGACAAGAACCCAAGTTGGCAGGAAAGTCCCCTCCAGGAGATTGAGTTCCTAGTCAGTGTCCAGGCCCTGGGTCCCCAGGCTGGGTGGGGGCGAGCGGTTCTGGCCTAATTGTGGATTGGCCCATCCTGGTCACAGGTCTGCCTTTGCTCCCAGGACAGTTATCAGGATAAATATACCCGCTCCCCATTCCTGGGGAGTTACTCACGGAGCAAAAGTACCCCACTGCTGCGGATTAGATTACCTCTGCTCGAACTGCTCTTGTGCTCATGTGCTCGGGGCTGGGGGAGGGGAGAGCCGGCTTTTCCTTCTGCTCTCCTTCCTAATCTGGAAGAGTTTCAGGAAAGGGGCTGAGATGAGGCCATCCGCAGGCGCTGGCCCTACTGTTTACATAGCTCCTTCCTTAGGAAGGGCCCAGCCCCGCTCACTGCTTCTGTCCCTGAGCTAAGGCAGCAGTAAGGAGGCTGGGTAGCTTCTCCTTTGACACTTGCAGCCACCAACACCCAGCAGGCACTTAGCAGCGGGTCCCCAGACCTTCCTTGCTCAGAGTTCTGAGCCCAACAAGATAGGCTGTAAGGCTGGGCCTCTCCAGGACCAGTGGGGAAGGGAACTTGCTGAGCTGGTGCTGTCTCTCTGAGAGTCTGGGTCTTGTGTTAAGTGCAGGATGGACAGCGGGCCCTGGGCTGTGGGGATGGCCCTTGCGCTCCAGCAGCCCCATGCTGCAGCTCTCCGGGTGCTGTTGCTGCACCCTCCTTCTGCTTGTGAGCTCCTGAGGAAGCTGGCAGCCCCTGCCGGGGGCGGTGAGAGCTGAGTTGCGCTGGCCTGCAGAAAGAAGGCGAGTGACCGAGTCTTGAAAATATCTCGTTCTCACTGTGGGCCTCTCCTTAGGCCAGTCGAGGTGGGGTCTTCGGATGGCCAGAGGACCCCATCTCTTCTAGTTCTGCCTGGGGCTGCCGAGTGGAGTAGTGTCGAGGGGCCCAGCACTGGGACAGGTATGACAGTGAGGACTCTGGGACTCGATGATGCCCCACATCTACCTGTCCCATCCCTGGAGCCCTGTTAGGGAGGCTTCTCTAGGGTGACTTTGGTTTCCCCAGAATGGTGCCCCTAACTGCTGACCCACAATGGCAGCCTCCTTTGTCCCCAGGAGTGGGGCAGGATGAGGGGTGCTTTCCTTGTCCCCTCGAGGGCTAACTACCTCTCTGGGAGGGAGCTCCTGTCTGCTAGCACCCCCCACGTACTGAGTGTGCGGCCTGTTCCAGGACTGTGCTGAGCAAGCACTGTATGTCTGCTTTCTCTTGTAATCTTCATTCCTGTGAGTTCCCATTTGACAGACAAGAAAACAGGGGCACGGGAACAGTTAAGCAGACTGGCTGGGCAGCTGTGTGACTCGGAATCCCCCTGTGCGAGTTCTAACAGCTTAGTGTGCTCAGAGCCTGGGAGGAGGGACTAGCTCAGGATCCCTCCTCCCCTCTCCCATCGCCCCCCCTCCCCACACACCAGGGATCCCCCTCCCCTCCCCCGCGCCACACACACACACACACACACACACACCCCAGGGATCCTGGGTGGACCTTTATCTCACTCCCTTGGCATCTGTTCAGCTCTAGACCTCTGGATAGTCTTTATTGCACGCTGAGGAGTGGCTGGGGCTTGGGTGGGAGGAAGAGGCTGCTAGTCTTGTTAAAGAGCTCTGACCAGTTTTTATATATTAGTTGAAGTTAGAGATGGAGTAGATTCTTTGATTCTCTTTAACTTACTGGGTGCCATGTGTCAGTGGCTCAGCCTGAGTCCCCAGAGCCATAGTCAGGGGCATCCCCAACTTTGGGGGGATGAGTGTCCCCCCCAGGACTCCCTCCTCTGCCCTATACCCTTGGGCTGGTTGGCCTTGGAATGCGGGCAGACTGGCCCTGCCCTTCGGGCCCCCTCCAGGGGCAATGAGCCTGACACCTGTGTCTTAACCCACTCGCATCTGCAGATCTAGCAGCTCCCACCAGGCCCTCAGGATTACGCACCATGGCTCAGTGGCTGGGGCCAGGATAAGACCTGTTCTTCTCGGCCTGGTCCAAGTGCTCAGTGCTGCTTAGCCTCCTGTCCCGGGCAGAATCCGGGCCTGAAGCAGCTATGGCTCTGAGCATTGCTTGGGGCCCGGCACCGCCGTGGGTGCGTCTGCGGAGGCGGTTCTGGCAGCCAGGGCCTGCAGCCAGGGCATGAGTCTTGTGGATCTCCGCAGCTGCGTCACTCTTGGGTCGCACCTACAAATGATAGTGTGCAGCAGGCACGGGCCGGAGGCTTGGCACCCAGGCCGCCCCTTGCTCCTCCTTGGAGCCTGCTCTGGTCCTCCAGCTCAGCCCAGCTTCGCAGCATTGAATCTTAACCTGGGCCTCGGGGGCGCTGGACTCCCAGGGCTTCTTCAGCCCGAAATTCCGTGATTGCGCGAGGTAACCTTCGGTTACTCCCAGCGGCAGGGAGCCGGTGGGCCAATAGCGCCCTCTGGCGGGAAGCAGCGGAAGGTCTACACCCCTTCGTCACCAGGGCGTAGCTGAATGGCCTTTGGCTGGCCGGAGACTTGGCACGCAGCCCCCTTGCTCCTCTTGGCCACCAGTTTGGAGAGGAGAACCTCTACCTCCACACACACGTTGGAAGGGAAATGCCAGGGTCTTCTTCACCTGGCCCAGAGAAGCAAAAAGTTTTCAGAACTTAGGTGGTTTCCTCCAGAAAGGGGCTGGGAAGCCCCAGGGAGAGCTTCCTTCCGCAGCGGGACTGGGGCATTCCTGGTGGCTCTGACTTGCTGGGAGGGTCTCCTGCCTGGAGAGATGCTAAGGAAGGCGGAGGCTTTCCCTAACCTGAAGAGCGAGCCCTGACTGCTTTTGTTACCACATCTGTGTTCCCCTCGGCCCCCTTTCCTGGACACCTTCTTTGGGGTCTGAGTAGGAGGAATCTTCGAGCCTCCCGCTAGGGTGTTTAGGGGTGGATTCCAGGAAGTAGCTGTAGCTGAGAACTGGGGGACCACTCCCCATGGGGCGCTGCCTGCAAGTGGACTCCTCTGTGTGGTCTCCCTCTGCCACCTCTGTTTACTCAAGCAGAGGAGTTGGCTGAACTTGGAAGGAAACTTCGGCCTGTAACCACCGTGCAGCCGTGGGGAGACAGCAGGCCCCTGCACCCATAGGAATGCACCGCAGTGGTCGGAGCGTGCTCCATGGCTGCCTCGTATGTTCCTGGCTCTCTTCCCTGAGGTGTCTATAGAGGGTTTGGGGGACAGTGACACCACGCCCTGTCTACTCACTGAGCAGAGACTAAGGGTAGCGAGAGAGAAGGAAGCTACACCACAGACCCTGTGCCTGTGTCCTCACAGGGGTTTCTTTCTGCCATTCAGAAGTTTGGAAAATGATGTGCCTTTTCCCTGATGTCCACACGTATTTCCCTCTCGGTGTTTCTTTATTAGTTTGCTTTTCTCCGTAAGGTCGGTCACCCTGCCCGTGCCTTGCCCGTGCCCTACGCGTAGAAGTCGTAGGAGAAGTCAGTGCTGCGTCCTACCCTCATTTCTTTGAAGGAAGATTTCCTTCTGAATTTCATGAAGCAAGTAAGAGCTGATGTTTGCAGCTTCCTGTGTGCTATAGCATCTGTCCCATGTAAACCACGCCAGCTGACTGAGGAAACTGAGGCTCAGGGACGCTAAGTGGTCTTGCTGCATGGCCGTGGAGGCTGGAGAGAGCAGCTGGGGCTTGAACTCAGCTCTGTTTCAGCTCCAGAACTTAAGCTCTTTTGTCTCTGCACACCAGGACTGCGCCTTCAGACCAACAGGTGTATCCGTGTTGGAAGAGCCCATTGAAATCATAAACCAGAATCCAGCCCATAAACCAATAAGCCAGACTGAGAGCCATATCGTGAGTGACGAGGGAAGGTGTTAGATGCAGGGGGCCTGGCGTCTCTGGCTCAGACGGTTTGACGGGGAAGGTTAACCATCTGTCTTCTGTTGAGTGTTTGGGGCCCAAGAAACCCAAGTTCATGTCCCAGCTGTGTCATTTCAACTTGCTTGGCTGCTGAGCCTCAGCTTTACCATCTGAACGAGTGTCGTTGAGAGAGAGGTAACCCAGCTAAAGCTCCTGGCATATGGTGAGTGCTCAAGCACGCCGCCGCCCCTGCTACCCCCATGGGTTGCGCTTGTTGCCTGCTCTGGGGAGCCCTGTGGGGTTTCCCGTCTGGCTCTGCCCAGGACGAAGAACGAGAAACCCCACCCTTGCTGGATCGGGCCAGAGAAAATAGGGACTCTGCGTGAAGCCAGGCCAGCAGGTGTGGCTGTGGAGAGGCCACTGGGATTGGCCCCGATGCTGGTTCCTTTTCTGCTGTTACCTAGACACTGACTCAGTCTAGTTCCGGTTTGACAGAGGCAGGAAGTCAGATCTCTTCCAAAGGACCTGGAGTGGGAGGAGGCTGCCGGACTGACCTTCCTCGGAAGTCAGGAGATCAGGGCTGGGCTGCGGGGCCTGGGATCCTGGGCCTGGGAACAGGCTTCCCCTCCAAAGCGCTGGGTAGGAGCCAGCGGTAGGTGCGGCTGGCCTTGGGGGAAGGACACCAAGGCAGGCAGCTGGGAAGAGGTGTGGGCCTTCAGACCAAGGTCCCTTGAGGGCCTTGCTTACCTGTTACTTTCTACGAGGTGGCGTGGGGTGCGGGACAGGGCCACAAGGAGGGATCAGCCTGGCAGCCCCGAGAGCTTGGGCACTGTCCTTTGGGAAGTTGTACCACTTAAATGCGGCATCATCTAGTGCTCACAGCAGCCTCTTACAGGTCAGATTTTTGGGCTTTGGGGCTTCTGAGGAGTCAGGCTCTCCTGTCAGTCCCTGACTTTGTGATCTGGGGCGAGTCCCACCACCTCTTGAAGCTGCTTTCCCCATCTGTGAAGGAAGAATCAGAATTCCACCTCATGGGGCAGTAGGAGGATCATGAATGCAAAGTGCCCAACACTGTGCCTGTCACTAGTAAATGGCAGTAAGTGCAGCCACTGCTTTCTCATGTTTTTATCCCAGGGGCCAGGGACTGAGTCCCCAGCAGGTCACCAGAGAGGTGAGAGTAAGCAAGTCCCCGAGCAGGGCAGGAATGAAGGTGTGGCGTGTGGGGCTGGGCGCCCTGGTTGTGGGGCTGGTGAAGGTCCTGGGAGGGAGGGGTGAGGAGAGGGGAGGTCAGCAGTTCCTGCTCCTGTCCCTCCTGCTTATCTGGAGGCTGGGGAGATCCAGCGCCCCTCTGTTGTCTGCCCCATGCCAAAGCAACGGAAGCTTGCACTCGAGGGCCGATTCAGCTCCTTTGCTGCTGGTAAAAGCAGAATAGGGGGGCCCTGGAGCCTCTGGGGCCAGGCTGCTTGCCAGGCTTCCGCAGAAACAGCCTACCGAGCAGTCTTGCCACCCTCCCTCCCCCACCCCACACTCCACCCCTGCTGGTCCAAGGAGGTAAGGAACACTGCACCAGCCTAGTCCCAGCCCCCACCTCCCACACACCTCATCCCATAGCCTGAAGGAGCACGGAGCCTGGGGGTTCTGCTCCTAGGTAGTCAGGAAGACAGGTACCACCCCAGGAGCTCCCCGCCAGTGTGGAAGTGGAGAAAGCCTAAGCTCTTGGAAATTAAGTGAGACCTGGCCCTGCCCAGCCCCTCCCAGTGACGTGGGGCCCCTCCCACCCATTCTCCCCGCCTGGCCCTGTGGAGTCAGAGCACTGAGTTCCTTAGGCAGGCATTTCTGACTCCCAGCCAGCCAGCTGCACGGCCCTGGCCCTGGCCCTGTCCGGAGGGAATGCAGGTGCCCGACTCCCAGAGGTAGGACAGCCTCAAGGGAAGCCCCAGGAACCCCCAGAGCACCTTCAGTTTGGGGCTGGGCTGAAGAGAGCAGCTTTGGGAGCTGGTTCTGAGCCAGGCTGGGCTGAGCTGGTATCTTCCTGGCCTGAGGCCAGTCATTTCTCCCATGGGCGGGGCAGGTGCACCTATCATTAACCCTGGGTGCTGGCAGGGAGGTCACTGCCATTGGAGAGTTAGTTCCCAGGGTCTCTGCTTCTTATGCACTTCCTGGGCCTTTTCTCTGCAGACGCCCTGCTGGAGGACTTGGAGTCTACCACCTCGCACATCTCTAAGCGGCCCGTGTTTTTGTCTGAGGAGACCCCATACTCCTACCCAACTGGAAACCACACATACCAGGAGATTGCTGTGCCGCCTCCTGTCCCTCCACCCCCGTCCAGCGAGGCCCTCAATGGCGCGCTCCTTGACCCCTTAGACCAGTGGCAGCCCAGCAACTCCCGATTCATCCACCAGCAGGTAGGTGGGGACAAGAGGCCGAAGCTCCCAGAGGCTTTGCGGCTAAAGGAGTTTGTCTGGCAGCGGTGTGGGGAGCCAGGGGAGCCGCGGGCTCAGGGGAAGTGGAGAAGGCCAGGAATCGTCTGGCTCTCCCCGCCAGATGCCACGTGAGGGGCAGTGACCAAGTGTTAATCACCTGCCTCCAGTCAGTGCAGGAAATTCCCTGGAGACTGCCTGGGAGCGGCAGCCTCCTGGGGGTGCCCAGGGGGGCTCTGAGCACTCTCCTTTCTGCAGCCTCAGTCCCCGCCGCCCGTGTCCGGCTCCAGTGCCAAAACGTCTAGCGCCTCCATCCCCCAGGACAGCGTGGGCCCTGCGTGTCCCCGAGTCGGTGAGGAAGAGCACGTCTACAGGTACTGCCCGCGCACCTTCCCCTCCTGCTCGGAAAGCCTGGGGCCAGGCCAGGGCTCAGGCACGGCCATGGCCCCGTGGAGGTTATGCCTCGAGTCCTGGGGTCCCTGAGGCTCCTGGCCAGCTCGTAATGCCTCTTGACTGGTCTGGTGGCCCTGTCACTGCCATCTGCTGCCTTTCCGTACACATGTCAGCGTCATGTCACCCCATGGAGTCAAGGCAAGACTTCCCTCCCCTTCCCTCCTCCCCTTCACACCGCAGCCCCTCCCCACCCTCAGGCCTCTTCCTGCAGAGACCCCGTCTCCCCTCGCGTGTTCTCCTGGAGAATTTGGGGGTCGCCAGAGCTGGGGAGCATATCTCAGTGTGATCTTCCCTTTGTCTCTCAAAGCTTCCCCAACAAGCAGAAGTCAGCTGAGCCTTCACCCACCATGATGAGCTCCTCTCTGGGCAGCAACCTTTCCGAACTTGACCGCCTGCTGCTGGAGCTGAATGCCGTGCAGCATAACCCCCCAGGTTTCCCTGCAGGTGGGGCCGGGTCTCTGGGGCGGGGCCTGCCTTCTCTCCAGAGGGCTCGGAGTTGAGTATCTTTCTCTTTCCCACTCCCAAGATGAGGCCAACTCAAGCCCCCCGCTGCCTGGGGCTCTCAGCCCTCACTACGGCATCCCGGAGAATAACAGCCTGCTGGGTGTCAAGGCCGGGCCCCTGATGAAAGAGAAGCCCAAGCGGAACGGGGGCCGCGGCCTGGAGGACGTGCGGCCCAGCGTGGAGAGTCTCCTGGACGAGCTGGAGAGCTCGGTGCCCAGCCCCGTGTGAGTGCCCAGCGCCCATGCTCCGGTGCCTGCCCACTCGGCCCCCATGGGACCCCTTCCCTCCACGAGTGCCTGTTGTCTGCCAGGCTCTGCTCCAGGCACAGGGCAGTGGGGGGAGGGTAGTGATGAGCCACCACCCGTCAGAAAAGAGAGACACCAGGCATGCTGAGGGCACCTGTAGCTTAGCGGCTGTCAGCACAGATTTTGGAGCCGCACGGCTGGAGGCCAGACCTTGGTTCTGCCCTTGCGAAGTGTCTCTCAAGCCTAGTTTTGCCATCTGTAAAATGGGGTCAGGGGTGTGAGATAACGGGGATAAGGCCACCTGCCTCAGTAGGGTGAGACGGAGTCGTACATTCTGGCTCGTAGCAGGTGGTGTAGATGGCGAGCGCGTTCTGAGTATTAGCTCTTCTCAGTGTGACCTCGTTGTTGGAACGATCACATATGTGTGTGCGGGGCCTGGGGGAGTACACGGTGCTCGGGCTTATTTAACCGGCCACCTTGAACTTGGGCTGGAGGACTAGAGGCGTCTTCCTGACGATGGTGAAAGTTGTCATTTGAGTGGCCCTCTCGTCTCCCACTTCAACTCACCTCTGGGCTCCCTCCCCTGGCTGACAGTAGCTCCCTCCCCCAGAAGAGACCGGAGCCAGCGGGCTTCCCCGAGGTGGGGGTGGTGGGATCTCAGTGTCCAAGCCGACCTCTTGATTTCCAGGGGCAGGGAGGGCCGCTCTCGGGGAGCACGGGGCTGGACTCTGAGCCCTGCTGATGTCATGCCTGCCCCACAGCCCCGCCATCACTGTGAACCAGGGCGAGATGAGCAGCCCGCAACGGGTCCCCCCCAGCCAACAGCAGACGCGAATCTCGGCCTCCTCTGCCACCAGGGAGCTGGACGAGCTGATGGCCTCCCTGTCGGATTTTAAGGTGCCCCGAGGCTCCTCTTCCTTCTTGCTCCATGTCTCCCCATCTTCCTTCTCCCGTACCTCAGTGTGAGGAGCTGGCACTCAGCCCCTCAGCGTGGGTGTCTTGCCCTGAGCCAGGGACCCCGCAGTGCCCTGGCCTTGCCAGGGTATGGGGGAGGGAGGGCCCAGCCCGGCTGGTGGGGACTGAGCTGCCTCCGGTCCTGTGAAGGCAGAGAAGTGCTCAGCAGGGACATTCCTTCCTCCGGGTGCTCCCGGCTCCCAGCCACTCAGGGCAGGGGTCAGGAGGCTAGGACAAAGGGCCCTGTGTTGATGGCTGGTCTTGCTGGGGGTGGGCATTCTCTTCTGGCTCATGTGGGACTTGGGATCCTGTGCCTGAGAAGTCATTTGCCCTGGAGCCCCACTCCCACGCTAGCAGTCCTCATCACGCTAGCAGTCCTCATCACGTCCTGTTTCTTTCTGCCTCTGGCTCCTGAATCCACAGGCCTCCTCCTCCAGCCTCCTCTCCCACTTCCCCTTCCTCCACGGGCCTCTGAATCCCCCACAAGTTCTGTCTGTGGGAAACCTAGCCCATCCCCCAGAAGAGACTATTAGGGGAGGCTACTGGGCCAGTCCTGCATGTGATGCGCCCCCCTTCCCCCTGGGACTCCCCAGGCCTGCCAGGCTGGAGCTGTTTTATTGAGAAGATGCAGGGCCTCCGTGGGGATTACTATTGACTGACTCCCCAGCAGTTGCTGACGGCACTTTCCGTGTGGGCCTACCTTTGGCACATGACTTGGGGAACCTGAGAAGGGGAGTGGGTGGGCCATGTGCTCTTGGCCCTGATGGTGCCTCTAAGCCTCCCTTTAGCTGGGGTTTTGTGGTGGGGGTGGTAGTGGGGCTGGGGAGGGAGGGCGAACTACCACAGTTCTGAGCAGCCAAGGTCAGGAGCAAGCCTGTTGGGCCCAGGCATTGGCCGAGGGGAGCCGTGCCCTAGCACCCTTTAGAATAGTGTTCCTCTCTGAGAGCCAGCATCACGATGCCCCGCGGGCAGCTGAGCTGGTTCTAGCTGCGCACCTCGAGCAAGGTCTGGGGACGTGGGGGAGCTGCGTTTGTCTGGGAGAGACCGAGCTGAGAGTCGAACCAAAGCTGGAGGAGGTAGAGTGGCTGATTCTCCCTGATGGGACCTGGGCTGACCTCCCTGGTCCCCTGTCTGCCATGGCCACTTCACCCTAGTCTTTTTTCCCTCTTACCTACTCTCCCTGGGGTGGCTCCACAGGCTTTGCTCAGAGGCTGCCTCCTGCTGCCTGGGTTTGATGGGGGCCAAGGACACGTGGCCCAGGAAGACCTTGCTGGGTGGTGGGCTTCTTTTTCTCACCTGTCCTCTTTCTTCCTCTCCTCCCCTCTGCCTTTTGTCCTTCTCCTCCAGACCAGCTCCTCAGCTGTGGCCTTGAACTCTCTGGGGCTGCTGTCCAGCTCACCTCCACCCTCACACCACATACTTTCTTCTCCTTCCCCTTCCGGGCCATCTGTTCCTAAACCCTTCCCTCGAGGCCAGGGTCACGCCCCCAAGGTCCTTGGTGTTGAGGATAATAATAATGGAAAGGGTCTTTTATCTCCTGTAGCCCCCAGTTGGCTTGATTCGGCTGGCCTTGGGGTGACAGCTGGCTTTGGGGTGACACCTGACACTCCCAACTCAAGGTCTTACTCTGCAGAGGGTTCTCTGGGGCCATCTGGTGCAGAGATCCAGGCTCAAGTTTGCAGGGACGTGCTAAACCTCACCAGCGAGCTCTCTAGGGCTCCCCCAGGCCACACTCTATCCGGAGCTCGATGCACCGGTCCCCAGGAGCCTGGAGACCCCCAAGGGCTGTCGGCCAACCCTGTGTACCCAGAGGAGTCCCTGGGTGCCACGTGGGAGCAGCCGTGGGCTTTGGAGGCACTCAGGCCCGAGACTCCCCGTGGAGCTACGCCCAGCTTCCAGGAAGTAGCCGAGCCAGCTCTTATGGCCGTAGACCGTCAGGCGGTCTTCCCAGATACCTGGAGTCTGACGAAGGAAGGTGGACAGCTGAGGGAGAGGGCGAGGCCAGAGCCAGTGGGGCCGGGGAGCAGCTGCCCAGCCCCAGTCAATGAGGAGCAGTTAGGTGGAGAGATGCCCATGAGGGGAAGCCTGGTCAGGCCAGCCCAGGGGCCCGAGACACACCGGAGGCCAGAGGGCACCACTGAAGCTGCTGCTGAGGCCAAGAGGGAACAGCCGGAGCTTCCACGTGCCGTGGTCACGGACACACCCAAGACCACCGAGAGGATTTCCACCTCCGGCCAGGCAGGCGCCAGCTTGCTCGGCTGCTGGGCCTGGCCCTCGCCAGGCCTGAGTGTGGGCTGCTCCTGGCTAACTGCATGCCACCTCCCAGTCTGCGCATGTCTGCTCGGGCAGCGAATCCTGAGACACCGAGGCCTGTGATCCTGGTGACCAGGCCTCAGCAGTGGTCTCTGTGGGGCCAGTGGACCTCCCTAGGCCTGGAAATCTCTCTTGGTGACAGCTTGCTTTTTGTTTAAGGCTTTTTCCTTTGGATGAACTCCCTGACACCTGAGGTCATGTGGTCGGAATGGTTAAAAGCATGGGCTTTGGGACCGCGTAGAACTGGCTACGAACCTTGCCCCCGAATCTTGCTGCTTTGTGCGACCTTGGGCAACCACCCACCAGCCTCAGTTTCTCATCTTTCAAATGAGAGTCGTAATAGAACATTTCCCCACAAGGTGTCCAGAGAGTTAAATTCGATAATGCCTGGAATATGCTTAGAATACAGGACACTGTCCCCAATAAGCCGTGGCTGATGTTACTGTTAGTATTTGCTTCTTGCTTGAGTAAAACTTCTTACCTTTTCCAAAACAAAACAAAAACCCAAAACCACTACAAACCAGTAGGTTATAAACAAGGAACAATAACCCTGCAAGGCAGCCAAGAAAATACCGTCACCCCATTTCAAGGATAGAGAAGCTGAGGCCCCTGCAAGTGAATTGTCTTGCCCAAGGTCAGTGCCAACCTGGAGTTGAGCGCCCGGAGTCTGTTGTGCCCCCTGCCTCCACCGCACCTCAGCTCGGCTCTTCTCTGGTGGTTTTGTTCAGCCTTCCCTCGCCTGGGCACCTGAATGTGGACTGAGCAGCATTGGCAGAGCCCAGAGTGGGGCTGTGACGGCTTTCCCCTCCCCCCTCAGATCCGCTCCGTGATCTGGAGGAGCCGGGAGACGGGCCACGCGCACCCCATGTCCCGGGAGCCCTCCCCTCGCCGCCGGCTGGACCCCGCCGCCCTGAGCAGGACCCCTTCCCAGGAGCGGCTCATCGCAGAGCTGCAGGGCCGGCTGGGCATCCAGCCGGGGGCAGAGGAGGCTGCGGGGGCGGCGGGGGCCTCCACGGAGGACTGGATGACGGAGGGCGTCGTCATCACTGTGCAGCCTGGAGGGAGGCGGGCTGAGGGGCAGCTGGTAGAGAAGGTAGTGGGGAGACGCCCCGCGCTGGGCCTGCAGCAGGGCAGCTGGCATCCCGATCCCTCCCCAGCCCTGGCCAGAGGGGAGCTTGGTGTGTGTGTGGGGTGGGGGCGTCGGAGTGGAAGGCCCCGGGGAAGCTGGGGGATGTCGCCTCTCCATGCCCCTGCTTGCTGAGCTGATGTTTCCCGTGTCTTGATCTGTCTCCTTCCTTTCTTCTCCCCAGGTGGTTTTTCCTCCCGGCTCTCCCATTCCCCTGAGAAGAACCTTCCCTGTTCTGCCTTCTTCTTCTCCTGTCCCTTTGCTACAGCACCACAGAGATGCCAGCGGCTCTTCTCCCCCACCCAGCCTGCCTGCCCCCTCCACCTTGGTGCCCCCAGCTCTCCCCTGTTGGTCTCCTGGGGTCCAGAATGCTGGGGCAGGGCCACAGGAAGAAGATGTGCGGGGGCCCACCTCTCCCCTTCCTGCGCCCCACACTTTGAGGTCCGTGGGCTGCCAGACCGACGAGGACCCGCTCTTCCCCCCGATGCAGGCAGGCCCTGGGGCCCTGCATGAGCCCTGCCGGCCCCCAGTCGGCTCACGTGCACACACAAGCCCAGCAAAGCACCTCAGTCCTTCCCTAGACCTTTCTTTGACCCTGGACCCTCACTTAACCTGATGTCCATGCTCCCGCCCCCAGGGTGTCAGCTGTTCTCTTGCTTGTCCCTTTTTCCTGTCCCAGGCCCCATCTGAGGAAGCTAGTCCCAGAAGGGAAACCAAAAACCTGTCCCTCCTCTGCAGTTCACAGGCCCAGTCTCTCCTGCCTGGCCTCGGTCCCCTCCCCTTCCTGGGGCCCTGCCTTTGGTTGGCTCACCTTCCTCTCTCTCTTCTCTTCCTGGGATACTCCAGAGTTTTTCTCCTGATTTTGGTACTGCCAGTGGGTGGGGGGTGGGGGTGGGGATCCTCTTATCCTAAATTCCCTTTTGCGAAATGGTCCAATGACATGGCCTCTTCTTTCTTCCTTAACTAAAAAAAAGTCTCACTCTTGTGTTCTCCCCTATTTAAGACCCAGGGCCTGGAGCAAACAGCAGGCGGAGAGCTGCACTGGGCGGCGGGCTGGCCTCCGAATGGCAGGCAGAGCAGTCCCGAAGGGCGGCACGAGGGCGGGGTCAGTGCCCTGCTTGCCGTGTTTCCCTGGCCTGGGTCAAGCCAGTGTGGTGCCGTGAGCCTCTGACCATCCAGACGTCTTTTGGATGCCACCCCGACACCCAGGGCTCTTGAGGCCCCTGGAGGGGGCTACACTTCATACCTCCATCAGTCCACGTGCCCAGAGGGGAGAAAACCCCCAGTCCTGATCCATCCTTTCTCTGTCTCCACAGTTCATGGCCCAGGGGAAGACGGGGAGCAGCTCTCCCCCTGGGGGGACCCCAAAGCCTGGGAGCCAGCTAGACAGCATGCTGGGGAGCCTGCAGTCCGACCTGAACAAACTGGGGGTCGCCACAGTTGCCAAAGGAGTCTGCGGGGCCTGCAAGAAGCCCATCGCGGGGCAGGTGATGTGGGGTGGGGGTGGGGCAGGGGGAAGAGTGCTTTGTGGCAGGCCAGGGCCTTGGGTCACAACCTGCCTCTCTCCTCAGGTCGTGACGGCCATGGGGAAGACGTGGCACCCCGAGCACTTCGTCTGCACCCACTGCCAGGAGGAGATCGGGTCCCGGAACTTCTTTGAGCGGGACGGGCAGCCCTACTGTGAAAAAGACTATCACACCCTCTTCTCCCCTCGCTGCTACTACTGCAACGGCCCCATCCTGGACGTGAGTCCTGGGCACAGCAGGCAGGGGTGGCGCCGGCTTGTTGCAGCATCACTGTCACCCTCAGAGGGGGCAGGTGCTACCCTCAGAGGCCCACAGAGGCCCTGTCACACACCCCAGCTCCCGTAGCTAGGAAATGGTGGGGCTGGGATTCAAACCCAGGCCCGGCCCGATGCACAGCGGTCCTAATGCAGGCCAGGCCCCCCCACCTCCGGGCTCCCGCCCTCCCTAGGTTCCGTCCTGCGGAGACTTAGAGGTTGGGAGCCCTGCCCAGATCAATGGAGTGAAGTGCTGGCTCCTTCTCTCCCGCTTTGCAACGATAGGGAAACGCCTAGCCTCGCTGAGCCTAGGTTTCTTCACATAAAGTAACAGTCACAATAGAACTTGCGCCCCCATCGCATGTGAAGATAAAGGAGAGGGTGTCTGGCATGTCACCTCCTTCAGTCAATCCCAGCTCTCGGCGGTACTCAGAGTGCAGTGAGGAGAGACCCCCATCTGGGCAACGTTTGCTGTTTCCTTGGCTGGCGGGCTGGGGGTGGGGGTGGGAAGGAGGGAGGAGAGCCTGGCTTGTGAGTCTCAGTGGTGGAATCTGCCCAGTGGGCCAGCGGCTCGACTCTGACCCCGCACTTCGCCTTTGCAGAAAGTGGTGACAGCCCTCGACCGGACGTGGCACCCCGAGCACTTCTTCTGCGCCCAGTGTGGCGCCTTCTTCGGTCCCGAAGGTACTGACTGAGCAGCAGGCCCACTCGCTGCCTGGGTTCATCGGGAGGCAGGGCATTGCTGGTGCTGGAGTTGGGGGGCTCCGCCTGTGGAGGCCCTGACTCCGTCCCCAAACCCCGCCCCTCAGGGTTCCACGAGAAGGATGGCAAGGCCTACTGCCGGAAGGATTACTTCGACATGTTCGCGCCCAAGTGTGGCGGCTGCGCCCGGGCCATCCTGGAGAACTACATCTCGGCCCTTAACACCCTCTGGCATCCCGAGTGCTTCGTGTGCCGAGTGAGCAGCCCCCCCTCCCCCCGCCCCGCCATGCATCCCACTGCCCCTTGGCAGTGGGGACAGAAGGGCCTCCCCCACTGTGCCCTCCGGATCCAATTTGGAGGCCTTGTTTGTGGTTATTAATGGGGTGAGCAGGCAGGGGCCACGTATCCTCAGGTCCAGTGGGTCCTGGGCCAAGGCTTGTCCTGAGGCTGAGCAAAGCCAACAGCAAGGCAGCTGCGTCCCCAGGCTGGTCCTGTGTGGTAGCCCCTGGCGTTCGGGAGAAGGCGTGTGACAACTAAATGAGATAATGCGGGCCTTTCTCAGTCTCAGCAGAACCGGCCATTGGTTTTCAAACTGAAATCTGGGGTGAGGGGGTAATGGGAGCCCACAGATGTTATTGGGGATCCAGCAAGGGCCCTCTGACCAAGCAAGTTTGGGAGGCACTGTTCATTGCAGGACTTCTCGGGGCCTTTTATGCCTAAGTGTGCATGTGCATCTCCACACAGGAGCCTAGGATGCAGAATTTGACCTTGGAACCCTTTTTCAGCCCCAGGGTTTCAGGGCACACCGTTGCAGCCTCCGGTTTCGTGCCCGAGTCAGACTTGCCTTTAAGTCCAGGCTGTTACAGCTTAGTAGCTGCGTGACCTTGGGCAAGTCACTTCACTTTCACACCACAGTTATCTCCTCTGTTGGGAGAACTCCGTTGCGTTTAGCCCTACACTTGGCACGTAGGAAATGCCTCACAAGTGGGTGTGTGACGACCACAACTGTCTCCTGCCCATCCTGGCGGGCGCTGCCTCAGCCCCTACCCCAGGCTGAGCCCCCTTTCCTCCTCCTCACCCCCTTCCCGGCAGGAATGCTTCACGCCCTTCGTCAATGGCAGCTTCTTCGAGCATGACGGGCAGCCCTACTGTGAGGTGCACTACCATGAGCGGCGCGGCTCGCTGTGCTCCGGCTGCCAGAAGCCCATCACCGGCCGCTGCATCACCGCCATGGCCAAGAAGTTCCACCCGGAGCACTTCGTCTGTGCCTTCTGCCTCAAGCAGCTCAATAAGGGCACCTTCAAGGAGCAGAACGACAAGCCTTACTGTCAGAACTGCTTCCTCAAGCTCTTCTGCTAGGTGCCCTCGTCCCTTCATCCACCCTGTCCCCTAGCCCAGCCTCCCCAACTGCTACTGTGACCCAGAGGCCTTGCCCAGGCATGAAGGGCCAAACCCGACTGAAACTGGAACCCGTGTCCTCGGCTGTGCAGGGTGGCAAGGGGGCCTCAAAGGGTCCCTCCCACCTGCTTTCCTTCCCTCTGCCCGAGCCTCTGGGCCTCTCACTCCTTCTGCAGCTGCTTCCAGGCTGTGGGCTCTTCCTCCTCCCAGAGATGGGGTTTGCAGGGCCCTGCCCCACAGACCCACCTGGCTAGGCCAGCATCCCACACTTGGAGCCACCTCTTACTCCTGTTGTGGCAGTGGCGCCAGGGGTAGGGCAGGCAGGGTCAGATGGGGTCTCTTTTTATCTGTTTCCCTCCGACCAAATCATCCTCATTCTGAGAGTATCGGGGGACACTGCTCCCTCCGGACCATGCCAGCATAAATCCGTCCATCCAAGGGTCGAGGTGCCTGGGGCCACGGAAGGTTCCTTGTGCTCCTGCCGTTCCAGTCTCCCCAGGCCCGGGCGACTGCCCCCCACCCCCCATAACTGCTCTGATTCTACTGAGACAGGCTTCTCCAGCAATAATGTTTTATAGTCACTTCCTCCGTCTCTGGGGACGGCGTAGACGGGGCGTTTCACCTCGTGCCTGGACACTGTACCGACTTGGATCGATTTCTACACTGAGGTTGCTTTTACTTCTCTATACAAAATGATTTTGAAGAGATTTTTAAAGACATCCCCTTTTTGTAATCCCCTCCTTGTCCATCACCACCAGCCCTGTGGGTGACAGTGGCTGTGGGGCAGGGTTTGCCTCGTACTGAGGACTTGGGGCGGGGAAGCCATTTGTATTTTATGTTTTCTCAGCGTAAGCAGGTGAAGCGGGAGCAGCCCTGAGGCTCCCCTTCCTTAACTTCACGGCTCACAGGACTGTTTTGTAAACTGCTGTATTTTGAAACCCCTTCCTGACTACCCAGGCCAGCAAGCTCTTCACCGGAACTGGCCTCGGGGTGTCTTGCCCTTCTGAGCCTAGGATTGTGAACCTCATCCATCCTGTTCCTGAGGGAGGAGAAGGGGAAAGTATACTTTGGGGGTGCTGTTTCCGTCTAAGCCATTAGGAGCGTCTGTTCCCCTGTGACCTACCGAGCCCACCGAACATTCTGGGCCTCCTCACCGCTTCTCTGGGGCTCCTTCCTCCGCGGGAAAGCTGGTTATCTGGCTTCGACTATTGGTCTTGTTGATTCCACAGGGCATTACTTCCCCAGATTTCCTGCCCTCCGTGGAAACTGGAGGTCTAGGGAAGAGGGCCCAGGTTGTTGCAGGGGAGCATGATAGGATTCTGGGCAGAAGGCCAGGATCCTGCTGAAGCCATGGGGAGCTCCCGGAGCTTTCTCCGACAAGGATGAAGCAGGAGCCGGCAGGTCTGGGGTTCCTAGTCAGCAGAGAGGGGCCCCGGTGGGGTCTAAAGTGAGGACAGTCCAGACCACTCCACTAGCCTCACAGCAGAGGCTGAGTGCACTGGGGTCTCTGGGGAGGTCAGCCAGGCCCCTCCACAGGTGTGACGTCTCCACTTCTACCCATAGGCCTTATTGCTCAGTTTACAATGACCCACCCCAGACCCCTCCCCCAGAGGAACGGGTTTCTGCGGTCCACCCTCTGGGTCAGTGGTTATTTGATGATGTGATTTTAATTTTTTTCTCTGTAAACTTTTAACCTGGCTCTTCCCCATTTCAATTCCTGTGATTTATGCCAATAAAGTTTGCCATTATTTTGACCTGTGCCAGTGCCTTCTCTTTGTGGTTTGAGATAATAGCTCAGTCCCAGAAGGGAAACCGAACCCTACTAGGCTCACAAGGACCATGTTCTCTTACTTGAAGCAGAAAACCCTGGGGATGGGACCCCTGCCTCAGGAGACTCTTTTCTGTGAGCGCAGCAGGTCCTCCTGGCTCCCTTTGTGAGCTTTGTTGGTCTGGGAAGGCTGAGGAACAGCTTTATCCGGACCTGCCTGGGTTCCCCAAGGGCATCCTCACAGCAGCCTGTGTGTGGTCTTACACTCATTTGCAGATGGGGAAAGAGGTTCAGAGAGGAGAACCAACGTGCATCAGGCAATCTGGGCAAGTGCAGAGACAAGACGTGTGAACCTAAGACTTGCCTCTGCCTGTGGTCCTGCACTGAGCACACAACCCCCACCGCGTGCTGGCACAACACCCTGGGTGTAGAACCCTCCTGGGGGAAGGGGAAAGACTAACAGTTGGCGATTGGGCTCTACTGCCCCCTGGTGGTCATGTTCATATTTGCAGGCTTCCTCCCTCAGCCAGAATTCAGCCTGCTCTCCGCCCCTCCTCCTCTCCCCACACCCTACCCCTGGCCTCCTGGAGAGCTTCCTGGGCAGCTTTGTTCCTCCTTGAGCTGTGGCTTCAGTTTCCCTGTTCTGGCTGGCCCTCCAAATGCCGCATGTTGAATTCTAGTCTGAACCCTGCCCATTTCACAGTGAGCTCAGAAGTGAAAATTACCTTCAACTCTCAACCAAAGAGAATTACTTGGCTTATTCTTCCAGCCTGTGTTGCATTTATTTTATTTATAGAAATGGATATAGTACAATTCCTCGTAATTTGCTTCTTCACGCAAGTGCATTCTGTATTTCCCATGCCAATAAATACAGATCTGCATTTTTTAATGGTTTCATGGTATCCCATTATATTGATGTACTGAAATTAGACGTACTTATATCAGCAGAGCTGGGATGGCCTTGGGAAGGTATCTGTGAGTATGTATATCCCTGGAAAAGTGTGTTGAGGGGGAGACAGTCTCAGCGTTTCGAAGGGACTTTAGCATAGTGTGGCCCGTGGGCTTTAAACTTGCTCCTAGATTTAAGTTCTGAAGCCATCATTAGCTGACTGAGGGAATTGGGCAAATTATTTGACCTCTGAATTTTCTCAGCGATAAAATGGAAATACTAAAACAGTGCCTCCTGAGGGGGTTGTTGCAAAGACTGACAGCTGTAATGTGCATGAAGTCCCTGGCACAATGCTGAGCATGCAGTAATGCCTTGTCGTTCAAAAGGGATCTTAGCAGAAATCGACTCCAGTGTCTTTCTAAATTGGCTCATCAGGAGACAGAGATTTCTATCTTGGTCAAGCGCAAAAGACAAGCTTAAAGGCAAGTCTGACTCGGGCACGAAACCGGAGGCTGCAACGGTGTGCCCTGAAACCCTGGGGCTGAAAAAGGGTTCCAAGGTCAAATTCTGCATCCTAGGCTCCTGTGTGGAGATGCACATGCACACTTAGGCATAAAAGGCCCCGAGAAGTCCTGCAATAAACAGTGCTCTCCGAGTGGTGGCCGCGGCAACACCGCGGAGGTCTAGGGAAGAGGGCCCTTGGTCAAGCGCAGAAACACCTCTTCTGCTGTAGCATCTAAGCTCGTTTATTTAAAAAATCTTTTTAAAGACTATTTATTGAAAAAAGATTTTATTTATTTTTAGAGAGAGGGGAAGGAAGAGGGGGAGAGGGAGAAAAACATGAAATAGTAGCCTCTTCATGCCCCCCACTGGGGGTGGGCAGAAATCCAGGCAACCTGTCCTGAACAGGGTGGAACCAGTGCCCTTTGGGTTTGCAGGAGAAAGACCAATTCATTGGACCACACCAGTTAGGTTTTTAAACTTTTTAGAGAGAGGGAGAAAGAGAAGGAGAGAAGCATCAATTGGTTGCCTTCTCATCCTGACTGGACCACCAACCCAGACATGCGCCCTGACCAGGAACTGAACTGGTGACCTTTTGCTTTTCAGGGTAATACCCAACCAACTGAGCCACACTGGTCAGGGCTAAAAAAAAAATTATTGATACAGTACAACTGGTTAAATAAATGTTAAATGAATGTATAATAAAAGAAGCCAACATTTGTAGTGACTTCCTCCTGCATTGCAGGAACTGTGTTAAGTCTTAACAAATATCTCATGAAATCCTCATAACTCTAGAATGTGGATACTATTACCCTATTTTACAGATAAGGAATGAGCAACAGGGTCAGCAAGATGAAACCACTTCCTAAGATGACATAGATGGGAACTCACAGAATGCAGAGATCCAAGCTGCGTTCAACAAATATTTATCATATGCCTACAATGTGCTAGGCACCAGGCAAAAATTTCTGCCTTGTGACCCTGGCCAGGTGGCTCAGTCGGTTGGAGTGTCTTCCTGTACACTAAAAGGTTGCTGATTCCAACCCTGGTCAGGGCACATACCTTGGTGTGAGGGTTGATACCTGGTTGGGTTGCATAAGGGAGGTAACTGATTGATTGATGTTTCTCTCTCACATGGATGTTTCTTCTCTCTCTCTCCCTCAAAAAAAAAAAAAATCAATAAATATATCCTCGAGTGAGGATTTAAAAAAAATTCTGCCTTGTGGAGCTTGCATTCTTGCAGGGAGAGACATTCAGACAACAATGTAATAAATTATATAGTGGTTAGAAACTGTAAGTGCTACTGAAAAGACGGAACAGAGTAAAGGGGGTGTGGGAGTGAATTGTTTTTTTATTTTTATTTATTTATTTAAAAGCTTTTATTTATTTACTTTATTAGAGAGAGAGGAAGGGATGGAGAAAGAGGGAGAGAAACAACGTGTGGTTGCCTCTTTCTTGCCCCCTACTGGCGACCTGGCCTGCAACCCAGGCATGTGCCCTGACTGGGAATCGAACTGGCGACTCTTTGATTCTCAGGCCAGCACTCAACCACTGAGCCACACCAGCCAGAGCTTATTTTTTATTTTTGTAATTTTAAATAGGACAGTCAGAGTAGGCCTCGTTAAGCAGGTGTATTTGAGCGAAGCCGTGATGGAGGATTGTGGATATCTGCAAGGAGACTTCCAGGAAGATGGAATAACCGGTGCAAGAGCCCTAAAATGGGCATGTCGTCTAGCTGGAAGGAAATGAAATAGGAGATGCGATTATAGGGGTAGAGGTTGGGAGTGATGACGGAGGGCCTTGTAGGCCAGTTAGGGTTTTTACTTTGTGGAAAATGGGGAGCTTTTGAAGAATTTTGAGCAGATGAGGCAATGATCTGTTTTTAAATGAACCCTCTGCTTTTGTAGGGGGAAGAACAAACTATAGAGGAGGCAGAGACCATTCTCTGTCTAAGACATGTGCAACTCTTTCTCAGCTCCACGTCATACTCTAGTTTGCGACAGGGTAGGTGCCGGGGAAACACATTAAGTCCACAAGTTCTAGCGCCTACACAAAAGCAGCTCCCGCCCAGCAGAGGGAAGCAGCTCCGAGAAGGTTTCCGCAACAACAGGAACACTTTCTTAACTTCCGTATTTAGAGGCGACTTCCCGTAGGCTGGCTGGCAGCGATATCACCCAATGGCTGTCGATGTCAGTTGTGCTTCGCTGTCTGAGGCTTCTGATTGGCCACTTTGTTCACCTATAAAAGGCCCTCTTGGTGTAGGACCTTCCTCTCTCCAGGCGCCCTCGTGAGAGGTTGGTGCGATCGCCAAATGGCGCCGGGGGACTGGCTGCGGGAAGGATGGGTGTTTTCGCCGGCAGGTTTGGAGCCCGCGGGGTCCAGTCCTGCGTGGCCTGGGGCCTCGGCAGCGGCTCGCGCTCTCCGAGTGGTGGCCGCGGCAACCCAGGCCAGGCCGGCGGGCATTCACGTGTGGTCCATTCCCTATAGGCCTCTGGCTTTGAGTCCCGCGGGGCGGTGGGGACGGGTGTCGGAGTTTCTGAGGTCCTTCTCTCTCCTCAGTGACATCGTCTTTAAACCCTGCGTGGCAATCCCTGACGCACCGCCGTGATGCCCAGGGAAGACAGGGCGACCTGGAAGTCCAACTACTTCCTTAAGATCATCGTAAGTGTGGGGTGGGTCGAGGCGCTCAACGTGCTGCCTGCGCCGCGGCGGGCTAATTAGGGACAGTCAGCTGCTGAATTGGGCCATGTTAGGCAAATCTTATTTAATCTAGTGAATTTACAAAGATCCGCGTGCCACCCCCACCTGTTGTTGCAGGTAAACAGGCTCGGGCGGTTTTAGTGCCTCCTGAGATAACTAAGTGGCACCCCGTCCCAGATTTGGCATCCAAACATCGCTAGTGATACTTTTACTCTCCTCCCATCTTTGGGAAGGTGTGAGGAAGCGACTGCCTCGGTCTAAAAAGGCAAGTCGCTGCATTTTTAGGTCTTGTCAGCTAAGACACCCACTGTACAAATGGCTGTTATCTTTTGGAATAAGTGGGTCCTCCCTACCCGGCAATTCTGACAATGCTGCTGTCAGAACGTGGAGCTTGGCCCGTATCCTTGCCCACTCTCATGAAGGTTTTCAGACACGGTGCTTATTTAGCGGGACTGCACAGTGACGGTACACGGTATACCCGTCACCTGGATTCTACAAGTCAGTTCTCGCCCTCTTTGCTTTATGTTGTGTTTTGAAGGCTGTAAATCCAGCCTTACTTGGAACGGTTTTTTTCCCCCTAATTTTAAGCCATTTTAGTGAATCAGAAACATATCTTCTAATTGGGAAAAGTTAAAAATGAGGCCTAAAAATTTTTCTGATTGAATGTACCAACCCCAATCTTTGACAAATCTGGCCGTGTTACAGCTCAGGTGGCTCCAAGTGGGAGGTGACAGCCCAGTGTCTGAGTCACTTCAAAAGCATAGAAGAAAGGGAGGGAGATGGAAACCAGTCGTGGTGGGGTTTGGTTTCCCCTGATGTTTTTTTCTTCCTGTCAAACTTGGCTTGTTTCTGGTTGCTTTTTGTAGCAACTTCTGGATGATTATCCAAAATGCTTCATTGTGGGAGCAGACAATGTGGGCTCCAAGCAGATGCAGCAGATCCGCATGTCCCTCCGCGGGAAGGCTGTGGTGCTGATGGGCAAGAACACCATGATGCGCAAGGCCATCCGAGGACATCTGGAAAACAACCCAGCTCTGGAGAAGTCAGTTACTTCTGCCATCTTTGTCTTCCTCTGTGCCCTTCTCCCTTTTCCTGGAGAAGAATGGTGCTGAAAGCTGACCGCCTCTCTGTAAACTTCTCTTTGTAGACTGTTGCCTCATATCCGCGGAAATGTGGGCTTTGTGTTCACCAAGGAGGACCTCACTGAGATCAGGGACATGCTGCTGGCCAATAAGGTAAGGAGAATCAGGTTGGCTAAAGAGACCTTATCAATTTTGGTTCCTTAAAAGCAAAACTGGGGGGGAGAGTGGGGTATACGGGGACTAAATGGTGATGGAAAAAAATACAATAAAGATTAAATAAAAAAGTAAACTGACCATTCTCAGGTTGTGTCTGTGGAGCGAGAACTCACATTTCTTGTTTTTTGTTCAGGTGCCAGCTGCTGCGCGTGCCGGTGCCATAGCCCCGTGTGAAGTCACCGTGCCAGCCCAGAACACTGGTCTGGGGCCGGAGAAGACCTCCTTCTTTCAGGCTTTGGGCATCACCACTAAAATCTCCAGGGGCACCATTGAAATTCTGGTGAGTGGACCTGGCTTGCCCCAGTGCTAGTCGGGCCAGTAGTGGGGGCTCCCTCGGTGGCGGCCCGCCTGCAGGATGTTCCGGTGTTCACGGCCAACGGTTACCTTTCTCTTCTTCAGAGCGACGTGCAGCTGATCAAGACTGGGGACAAGGTGGGGGCCAGCGAAGCCACACTGCTGAACATGCTGAACATCTCCCCCTTCTCCTTCGGGCTGATCATCCAGCAGGTGTTTGACAACGGCAGCATCTACAACCCGGAAGTGCTTGACATCACAGAGGAGACTCTGCACTCCCGCTTCCTGGAGGTACATGCTGCCCGTTCCAGGCCCTTCTTACATGGATGGTTGAGAGCACGTCTAGCTTCGGTCTGAATCCTGGCCCCTCCATGGAAAGTGACTGTGACCAGGGACAGTTGTTCACTCTGTCTGCGAGTGTCCTCACCTGTGAAAGTGGCATTAACGATATAAGATGGTTGGGGAAGAATGAATTCATGAGTACAAAGCCTCGGAAACAGTGCTGGGCACATAGTGAGGGCTATTCTAGGGCCTGCAGTAAATAACACATGGTTAACTCTAGCTGCTTTTTGGGACTTTTCACTATTGGATGAAAAATTCTCATCCGACATTAGTTTCACATTTTTCTCTCATGGAACTTGATGGTAATGTTGACAGTTTGTTTTTTACAAAATGGTGGCTTTTGTAGCAATCACCATCATTACTGTATAGGGAATACCCACGTTGGGAATAAGGGTAAAAAAAAGCATTTATGAACGGCTGGGTCTGCATTGCCTTGCCCAAGAGCATTTGGTACGAGTCATCTCGTCTCGTAGACGAGTATCCTGTCTGCCATTGAGCTTTGCTTGGACTTCACTATCTTTTCTCCAAGATGCCTCCCCTAAAATGTAATTTTCCCTCCCGCCACAGGGTGTCCGCAACGTTGCCAGCGTATGTCTGCAGATTGGCTACCCAACTGTTGCCTCAGTGCCCCATTCTATCATCAATGGGTACAAGCGCGTTCTGGCTTTGTCTGTGGAGACTGATTACACCTTCCCACTTGCTGAAAAGGTAAAAAGAACTTAGCAGGGTGGGTCAGGCAGTTAGCAGGGTGGGGGACTGTGGGGTAAACGGCAGCCTGCTGAGTGAGCGTTTTTATGATTGTGTTTTACATAGCAGATGTGTTTTTTTGAAGTGTACTTGAGAGGTTGGGGGCAGGGGAGGTGTGTCCTTGACTTTACAAATGATAAGAGGCCCTAAGAGGGGTTAGTTAACCGGTAAGGGCTGGGCCTGAGCTCACCGGGCCATGCCAAAGCTGTCATCCTGCCTGATCACTTTCAGGGAAGTCTTGGAAGTTGTTCACTAAAGTGGGGTTCTACAAAGGCTGACTGACGGGTTGTGGGTGACCGTTTTGACTGGACTTTTCCCCCTTGCTTCAGGTTAAGGCCTTCTTGGCTGACCCATCTGCTTTTGTGGCTGCGGCCCCTGTGGCCGCTGCCGCCACTGCTGCTCCTGCTGCTGCTGCCGCAGCCCCAGCCAAGGTTGAAGCAAAGGAAGAGTCGGAGGAGTCGGATGAGGACATGGGATTTGGTCTCTTTGACTAATCACCAAAAAGCAATGAGCTCAGCCAGCTTTATTTGTGAAACAAGGAAATAAAGGCTTACTTCTCTTAAAAGTTCCTGGACTTTTCATTTTGTGTATTTTGAGGTTTCTAGCATTGCATGCTAGAAACTAAAACCACGGGTAAAACCATAGGGCTTTATTTGGAGTTGGCATGTGGGTGTCCTCTTTGTGAATGTAATGATGGTCTCCTAACATCCAATGCTTTTTCTAAGCCCAGGCAGCTTTAACTGTAACTTTTTTTTTTTTTTTTTTTAATCAAGTCTGCCCTGGCTGGTGTGGCTCAGTGATTTGAGTGCCAGGCTGCAAACCAAAAGGTGGCTGCTTTGATTCCCAGTCAGGGCACATGCCTGGGTTGCAGGCCAGGTCCTTACTTAGCAAGTGAGAGGCAACTGATCCATGTGTGTCGCATATCGATGTTTCCCTCTCTCCCTTCCCTTCTCTGAAAATAAATCTTTAAAAAAAATAAAAGTTAAATTTACTGGGGTAATTTAAAACTATACTAGAATTATTTCTGTGGTTATGGGCCACTAGTCTGGGTTCTTCTGACTCTCTGAGTAGGTTTAATGATGGTAAAGATAAGCGCTCAGTGAGTGCCAGGGTTTTCAAATTGGGTGGTGACTTAACTAAGAGATAAAACATCTAATTGTTGCAAGTAGTTGTGACTCCTCCAAGGATGTACTTGTTGTGACTTAGTCTCTGGTCAAAAGTTCCAAAGCATTGCTAGTAGAGGGCCAGTTAACTAAGCTGTGCGGACCCCATTCTCTAGTCTACAGAACTCGCACAACTCCAAGAACAATGAGGCCCTTTCTGCCGCCTCCCCTCCTCCCCTCTTGCCTTGGCATAAGCGCCCACCCTGGAGCATTAAGCATTTCCCCCTGGGCAGGCTCAGCTCCTGAACCCTTTTTTTCTAACACCTTTGTCGTCCACCATTGGGTTACAAACTCCGAGGACAGGACACTAGTTCCCTGTCTCCCTTTTACCTAGTTCACTTCCTGCGATCTAAGCGACTAGATTTCTCAAAAAATTAGACCTGCGGACTCGGTGGGAAGCTGCCGGGCGGTTTCACTGAGTGACAAATCCCCTAGGCTCATCTCCCACGAGGCCAGGCTGAGAAGGGCCCGAGAAGGATGCTCTGATCGTCGGTGGTGGGCCCGGGAACTGGGTCCGTCCGTCTCACTTCCGAGCCTGGGCTGTGCAGCCCCGACCGCCGTTCCGCCCGAGGGCGCCAGGCCTTGGCCACAGCAAGCTACGAACCTCGCCCTGCCGCGTGGGCCCGCGCCGTGACCCGGAAGCGCTCCGGAAGCGGTTCCGGAGTCAGCGCCGGTAGGATGGCGGCGGACACGCAGGTGAGGCGGGTGGCTGCGGGGCCAACGCGGCCAGCGACTGGGCGCGCACAGCGCCCCCGGGTGGGACCGCACGTGTCGTTAGCCCAGGGGTCCGGAGGGCGACGGCTGCAGAGGGCGCGGCCCCGGGGCCGCCCCAGGCTGTTTGCTCACGGCTCCAGCTCCGGATCCGGCCCGGCCCCCGGCTCGGGCGGCACAGACCTAATATGGGCTGGAGGAGTCAGGGGCTCTGGCCGGGGCTTCCCCTACCCTGAAATAGCTGCAGTTCACCTTTTGGAGACTCGGCTCCATTTCTCCGATGACCCCCAAGAGTGAGCCCGGCCAACGTCAACTCTTGCTTAAACTTAACAATTCAGCAAATATTTATGGAGCACGTACTATGTGCAGGGACTTAACAGCATAGTATTTGGATTCATACGGAACTGAGTTTGAGCTCCAGCTCGTCGATTTTTATGGGACGCTGGGCAAGTGACTTAACTCCTCCAAGTCTCAGTATTTTCATCTGTCAAATGGGGTTAAAATAATACCCATCGTGTAGGGTTGTTGTGAGGACTCAGGGAGATCACATAGAGCTCTTTATACGTTGGTCGTTAGTATTAGGTCCAGGGTTGGATTAAAAAAAAATCTGTTAGTATCCAGGAAGAGTCTGGTCACCCTTGAGTGTTGTCAACTCTGGGTACCTTGTACTTCAGGGAAGGACGTGAGAACACCCCAGCCTCGTTTGTGGTTGTGTTTTAGAGTGGAAAGACGATATTAAGGGAAAAGAATCAGGTGTCTAAAGGACAGCTTGGCTCACGTGGGTCTTCAGGGTGAGGAAATTCATTGATTATGATACCGTGGCCCTGATGCCAGAAGGTGATACTTATTGAGAGTCTCCTGGGCAAGGGGCAGGTAACTTGTTTCAAGTTGAGTTATTTTGAAACTTTCTTAAGTTTGTTGGATATTTCTAAAGGGGTTGGGGGAACACATGTTGAAAGTTTAACATTCTAAAGGGCAAAAAAAAAAAAAAATCTCTCAAGAGCTATAGTGTTCAATATGGTAGCCATTAGCCACATGGCTAATTAAGCCAAATAGCTACATGAGTTAGTTTAAATTCATAAAATGAAAAACTTCAGATCTTGTTCTAGCCACATTTCAGTGCATGGGTAGCCACATGTGGCTAGTGGCTACTGTTTTGGACAGTGCTAAAGAACATGTCTATTGTCACAGAAAGTTCTAGTGGACGTGCTGCTCTGGAGAGAAACCTGTGAACTTTAAAGCTGTTTGCATCTATTATCACCAGCCAATGACTCTTCTGAAGGATCTTAATATGCCTTCCTCAGTTTTGTTCTGACAGAGTCCCAAGTGGCTAACGTTCATTTTCTGATTAAGGAAAGGAAGAGCCTTGAACCTGAAAAGCTCTTTCATCTTTGAGAGAGAAACCATAGCCAGGAAATAAATATTGGCATGGTAAGATAGCCGTGTGGGAAATCTCAGGCTGTTGTGAGGATTCCGCGAGATAAAGTACCGCGAGATAAAGTAGAGTTCCTTTGATGTCGGTAGAGGGTGGATTGTATGCATGTGTGCACGTCTGCTATCTCTTCAGACCTCACTAAAACTAATACGGGGTTTTTATAAAAGCTCCACAAAGATTGGGGGAACCAGGAGCAGGCAACAGCAGCTAACTTTTGGAAGCTGGAAAGTGATGAGTGGGAAAGGACTTAGCAGACCCCAGGAAAATGAATACTAAGGCAACATTTAGGAAAGCTGGGAACCAACCTGATTCACATTGCATTTACTCAAACGTGGCGGGAATCTCTGACTGGTTGGAAATTGAGGGTATCAGCTAACCTCTGGAAGTGTGGGAGAGTAGGAGGGGCTACATTAGGAGGATTGATTGACAGCCATTTTCAGATGAAGTCGGATCCCCAGCTTGCTTTCTCCACTTTGGCGAAAGACAGGAAGTTTTCTCTTTCGGAAGTGTAAAACAGGATCCCTGGGGAGACTAATGGAGGAGCTCCAATATCCAAGGAAATCGTCAAGAAAATAATTCAAGAAACATTCCCTGAACTGACAGATGTGTTCCAGACCAGAAGTGCTCAGCACAGTGGATGAAAATAGACTCATAGTAGAGCACCTCATGTGAAATTTTAGAGTGCTGGATGCAAAGAGAAGATTCTGAAAGTTTCCAGGGGGCAGAAATCGGGTTTTATACAAGGCACCCAGAATCAGAATGACTTTGGACTTCACAACAACACTGAAAATTAGAACTCAGTGGAGAAATGTCTTCAGTCTTCTAAAGGAAATGATTTCCACCCAGAATTCTGTATCTAGACAAATTTAAATCAAGTAGGAGGCTAGAACATTTTCAACCTGGCAAGGACTTCATAAAATGGACGCTGTGCTTCACCCAAACACGAGGAAGATCACGTTTTCAGGGTCCCAGCTCTAGAGGATTACCTGCCAAATTGGAGCAGGTCAGAAGGCTCTGGGAGAGACTTCTTCTGGAATTGGAATTTGATAGAATACCTGATTTGCCCAAGTGTATTGAGATTTAGACAATTAGCAAAAATTTTGGAATTGAGTTACTTTTTAGAACAGATAAAACAAGGCAAACCAAGGTGAGGTGGGAAAAGGCAATTACGAACTTGAAGGTTAATTTAAAAGCTGTGCAGGATAGTAAGGACGGATTGTTAAATGGAAGTTAAAACCATATATGTATAATGTTATCACTGACTACTGAGCTAGCCCGTTTTAAGAAAATGAGGAATTATATGGGGAACATAGGGAGGGTGTGTGTGGTGGGGTTGGAGAAAAGAGAGCTGTGGTCGAAAGGCAGTAAAACTGAAAGATAAGGAAGTAGCAACACAAGCAAGTTATTAAGAGATGCGGAGATAACTACCAAAATCATTGGCCAGAGCTGGCGAGAAGGGGCGCCCTCGGAGAGTCAGAGCAGGGGCCTGGTCTTTGTAGCAAACCTCCCAGAACTCTTTGACTTTGACTCTTTAATTATGTGCATGTATAACTGTAAAGACAAAAGACGATATTAAGATGATAAGTCATTTATGCAGAAGACAGTATTGGACATGAGTTTATCCATTGCCAGTAGAATTACAGCAGGGATAGAAGTGTAAGGAAAATTGCATTGTTTTATTCTCTACACCCTTGAGTCTTATTTTGCTAATAAGACCTGTCTGAAGTACACCTGAAAAAATGATGGCCCCAGTGCGTCAGTTACGTGGATATTATTATGCCCCGCTCCACGACCTGCCCACTTTGTAGAACACTGCTCAGGAGAACAGTGAGGAACACTCATAATCCGCCCCCCTCCCTGAGTCTTAGGCTCGTGTCCCTGTGCAGGGTATGCAGCTGTGGTAATTTGGATGGGGCTTGAAAGCCAAGGACTGGTTAGCATCAGTTTATAGACCTGTTGGTTTCAGGTTTAGTTTAAAAAATGCAGGTGCTGTGGCTTTCAAATCCAGTTGAGCAATGACTGACTTCCCGTCTCAGAATTAGTTCCTTTGTCGCCTGTAAAAGGGGGATGCTGCTGCCTACCTCGAAGGCTGGTTGATAGCAGTAGCAGCCAGCTCTGTGTTTGGGATGAGAGTAAATGCTCTGCGTACCTTAGCTCACATGTATGCAGTCGTAGGTGCCATAACAGCCACGAGGTAGGTGCTTGTATCTGCATCGGACAGATGGAGAAACTGAAGACCAAGGAGATGATATAATTTGAATGAGTGTCCCCAGGGAGTAAGAGACAGAGCTAGGATTCACTCTCAGCCTTTCTTCACCTTTTTGCCACTATGTTTACACCCCACTGTTGACTTCCCAGGGAGCTGATGTGCCCCTTGTGGGACATTTATGCGTGATGATGTAAAGGGAACATTCACGGCACATAGTAGGTCCTCAGAAAAATTTGCATAATTCTGAACAGATACTCTCAGTCCTGAGGTTTTTGCCTTTTGTCTTACCTCTTTTTGGTCAAGTGTGAATTATAGTGACCAGTCAGTCGGCTGGCTAGGTTAAAGCAGTGCACCTCAACTAGGGGTGACTTGTCGCCTGGGAGACATTTGACATCTGGAGGCAGTTTGGAGGGAGCGGAATGCTATAACTGGGGTCTGCGGGGTGCCTCCCAGGAGTGCTGGTAAAGACAGCGCCTGCCACGGAGTTATTCGGCCCCAAGCGTCAGTAGTGTGGAGGCTGAGCAACCCTGGGCTGGAGAGCTCCTGTCTGCGCGCGCGCGCGCTCTCTCTCTCTCTCTCATCCATTTGTAGTCTGACTGGTGAAACTTTCTCTGTGGCTTGGTCTTCACAGGTTTCTGAGACACTAAAGCGTTTTGCAGGGAAGGTGACAACAGCCAGTGTGAAGGAACGGAGGGAAATCCTCAGTGACCTCGGGAAATGTGTTGCTGGAAAAGGTATTTATTTTCCACCTATATAGCCTAGAGCTGTTTCCATTTCAAAATGAAGTGTTCTCTGTTTAGAGCCATGGCCTTCTTTTTCCTCCTTGTAACCGCTTCTGCCTGGACTTTCTGTGTTTGCTTGTCTGCACTGAAACAGTTGGGTTAGTTTATCCCTTTAGGTACCAAAGGTTTGAACGGTTTTAACCATTTTAACTGGAAACAGTTCTAAAAGATGGTAACAATCTTTATTTTTTTTAAAGATTTTATTTATTTGTTTTTACAGAAAGAGAGGGAGGGAAACATGAATGTGAGAAAGAAACATTGATCTGTTCCCTCTTGCACACCCCCAGCTGGGGACCTGGCCCTCAACCCAGGCATGTGCCCCGACCAAGAATCCAGCCAGAGAAGCGACCTTTCAGTTCACAGGCTGGTGCTCAGTCCACTGAACCACACCAGCCAGGGCCCAGCCGTCCTTAAGTAACTTACCAGATGCAAAAACATTTTCTTTATGACTTGGGTCATCATTTTTCCAGTCAGTGTTCTATGGAATTCAGCAAGATGGTAGCAGGTGATTGGCCAGTAACGGATTCCAAAATCAAATAAGTGTGGGAGATGTCACATTTGTTAATGCCCACTGGGAGGGTCACAGCATATTCTAGGAAGGTGTTTTAATTTTATTTAGCTTTCCTTAATTTATATTTTCCTTGAAGAGCCCCCCACCTTTTTTGAAAACCTGTTCAGGGTCTGGGGAACACATTTTTGGAAATGCTAAGCACATACAGTCATCCTAATTTTACACCATAACTGAGGGCTATCCTTGCCATCTATCGGGATGTGTAAGACTAGTTTGCCTTTATCCAATCAATCCGGATTAGTTTCTGAGTTTCCTTTGGTGTGTTTCTCAATCTAGCAGTGCTTGCCAATGTGTGGTCCCTAGGCCAGCAACATTAGCATCGCCTCTGAGCTTGTTTGAGATGCAGATTCTCAGTTCCACCCCAGCAACACCAGTTCAAAAACCCTGGGTTGTGGGGAAGGGGAGCCCAGCATCTGTGTTTTAACAGACCCTCAGGGTGATTCCTGTGTTTCTGAAGGCAGAGCACCATGGCTGCAGAGCGTTGGGTCTCCCTCTGTCAGCTTTCACCTCTTGTTAGTCAAGAGCTCACTTTCTACCTCTCTTCTGCACCAGTTCTCACTCGCTGCTTTGGATCTGCCGTTGCCTGGTAACACACCCAAGCTTGTTAAAGTGGTACGCAAGTGAAGTAAATTGCTGTTTGTGAGCTTCTGAGAGTCTCCCATGTCTTGATGCTTTAGTGTGTGATTTTTATGGCATCTTCAAAAGTCTTCCTGGTCACTTTTCCCAACAGGGTCCTAGTTAGACAAGGCTGTCGTGTGACCAGTTACTGTCTGTACACACCTTCTGAACCATGATGGTTGACAGTCCTCGCTAAGTGATTGCTGAGCACTGTACTTTTCCCCTCGTATGGAGTAAGGAGTAGTGTGTGTGTGTGTGTGTGTGTGTGTGTGTGTGTGTGTGTGTGTGTGTGTGTGTGTGTGTGTGGATCTTTCAGGGAAATTTTACTCTGAAATGCTACAGTTTAGGGTGGATGATATTTCTAAAATGTTTCTAGCCTTTGCCATACAAGCCGATTGTGGGAAGTTAACTACACTGTACAAAATTGTTAGTTCTCAGTTTTCTAATCTTCTGAGTCTTAGCAGGAGCCGTTGCGTAGTGACCATTATTCTGGCTTCTCCTTTTGTTAGGGGAGCCAGTACTGAGTAAGTTACCCGAAGGTGGGTGAGATATTTTCAGCCTGGCTGAGGAGTGGGAGACCGTCTCAGAGCAGTCCAACCCTGGATGCAGTTGGTCAGCATGGCTCAGCCCAGCCTGGCCCTGAGGCCTCTCTGATGCTCCCCTCAGTCCTGCCTTCATGTACTTGAACCCTGAGACTTAGGGATGCAGCGGGTCCTGTGCCTGATCTTCCCCGTCACAGGCCCCTAGTGCAGCAGTCGGTGATGAAGGGCACGGCTCCGGAGTCAGACCGGCTCGTGTTCTAGCCGTGGCTCAGCCGCTTACAGGCTGTGTAACCTGGTTCCAGCTCCTTAAGCTGTCTGACTCCTTGCTCTGAGCGTGGCGATATCGGCAGTGCCTCCCTCACAGGGTTGAGATGAGGAGTGAGCATGAAGAGCATGTATGGATGGAGCTTCACGTAGTGCCTGGCCAGCTATGGAACCTCCTGGTGTGTGTTAGCTCTTACTATTACTGTTCTCTTAGCCACAGCCTGTCTCTGATCCTAGTCACTCTTTTCCTTGGTTACTGAAATGACCCCAAATCCAATGGACCAATACAGTGTTCTGGGCCTGGAGAAACTGGCCCCGCCCCTCCTTCATTGCCCCTCCATCAGGCACACCCCTGAAGGGTGAAGCGCTGTGCCAGCCCTCCCTGGGCCTGCTGCTCTTGCTCTCGGTGCCTCCATGCTGGTCTCACACTGTAGCTTGCGCTCCCCTCTACTCAGACCCTTCTCCTTTTCGTCTGCGTGCTTCCATCTGGCATGCAGAGCCTGTCACAGGTTGGCTTCCGTTGTTCAGCACTATTCAACCGGAGGTGCTCTTTCACTTGGCTGGCCTGCTTGGTTCCCTGTGTCTTGGTTTCTTTGTCTTAAAGTGGGCTCAGTCCCGGTACCCATCTCATGGGGACTCAGTGGGTTGCCATGTGGGAAGTGCTCAGAGCAGGGCTGGCTCCTTGTGCGCACCAGGGAAGTACGGGCAGTTCCGGCCCCTCCTCCTGCGTCCTGAACGGGCATCCTGCATTTCCAGCCCTGCTGTTTGCTTGTGTGAACACTACTGGCCCGTGTGTCTCTTCCTTTCTGTTTTTCCATAGGCTGCTAACCTATTAGGCCAAGAGTCTGCGTTTTTAAAACACTCCAGGTACAGGTGTTTTTCCCTGTCTGATCCCTCCTACTACTTTAATTTTTGTCCTAGGTTTTAAAACCGTTTATTAGAATGTACATAAAAGCGCACATAGTATAAGGGGCAGCCAATGGAATGATCACAAGCTAAACACACCCGTGTGACCAGCATCCACATTCGAGAAGCAGGATAGCCCCAGCATGCTGGCACCTCCACTCAATAGCCTGTTAAATTCTGAGGCCATTTGTATTGCCTTAGTTTCATTCATTGAACAAATGTCCACCTGAGGGCTTTTCTGTACCTGATGTTTTCCTAAAATCCTGTTTTGTCATTGCTCTTTCCTCTTTCCTGGGAATTATCTTTCAAATGAACAGGGAGTGTCCAGTGGGCAGAGATCACGTGGGACACAATGCCTGGCTCAAGCAGATGCTCACGAAGCAGATTTTATTGACTAGTCTCTGTATCATCTTGGTTTCAGATCTGCCAGAGGGAGCAGTGAAAGGGCTCTGCAAGTTGTTCTGCTTGACTCTGCATCGGTACAGGTGAGTCCCAGCCGAAGGCCCAGAGTCCGGAGCACCTTGTGCGGCAGGTGGTGGCAGAGGGTAGTGACAGATCCCAGGGTTCAGAGTGTGACTGCCTGGGTCTGGTCTGGGCTGTGTCACTTCCTAGCTATTGGATCCCCGGCAAGTCACTTAACCTCTCTGTGCCTCACTTTCCTCGCCTGGAGACAGAGCGATGCCTTTCCTTGCGTCGTAGGCCGTTGTTAGAAAGTGTGAAGTGCCGGCTGCCCTGACTGGTGTAGCTCAATGGATTGAGCACAGGCTGTGAACCAGAGGGTCGCCAGTTCGATTCCCAGTCAGGGCACATGCCTGGGTTGCGGGCCAGATCCCCAGTGGGGGCCAAGTGAGAGGCAACCACACATTGATGTTTCTCTCCCTCTCTTTCTCCCTCTCTTCCCCTCTCTCTAAAAACAAATAAATAAATAAATTAAAAAAAAAACAACAACAAAAAGAAAGTGTGAAGTGCCGGGACAGTGCCTGTCACGCTCTGAGTGCATCGGTCCTGTGTGCAAAGCACTTGGCCTGGTTTGAGACCCATAAGTGTTCCTTAAAAGTAGGTGTTGCCCTTACAGTTTTAATGGCTCATTTGCTCTTATTATTTTGTTTTTTTTTTTAAAGATTTTATTTATTTGAGAGGGGGGGAGATGGGGGGGAAGAGAGGGAAACATCAATTGGCTTCCTTTCACACCCCCCAGCTGGAGACCTGGCCTGCAACACAGGTTCGTGTCCTGACCAGGAACTCAAACGGCATCCTTTTGGTTTGCAGGCCAGCGCTCAGTCCACTGAACCACACCAGCCAGGGCTCATTTGCCCTTATTAGCTGCTTCCAGAATTTCTGGAGGAGGTAGATTTATCTAGTTATTTCCTAATCCCATCACCTGTGATCCTCTGGAATACAGTGCAACCTGATTTTCCGAAAAAGATCAGGAAAAGATCAGCGCTTGGCCCAAGCCATCTTGCGGCGGCCCACGCCCACGTGTTCACGGATCTTCTTTGTTCCCCCCCTTAGAGATGCGGCGTCCCGCAGGGCCCTCCAGGCCGCCATCCAACAGCTGGCTGAGGCCCAGCCAGAAGCCACCGCGAAGAACCTTCTGCACTCTCTGCAGTCTTCCGGCATTGGCTCCAAAGCAGGCGCCCCCAGGTAAGTTTTAAAGGCAGTGGCCGGTGGGGTTTGGTGGAGTCCTATGTGCGGGAATCTGATGCAGGTGAGCTGCACTGAGCAGGTGTGAGCATGCCTGTCCCTTTTCCCTTTGCAACTGTGAATGGTGCCGGCAGTTTGCCTTCAGAATGGAGGGAGGAGCCAGCATGGCAGGTGGGGAAACCAGATGCCCACCAGGCACTGAATGGGAGAAACCCTCTTTTTGGTTATGTTTTGTAGTAGTGAGTGTAACAAAGATGGTAGTTTGGCTGATGAGACCTGCACTGTCTGTCCTGAATTGTCACAGATGATTTCTGGGAGCTGGTTCCAAGTTCTCAGTTGTAGGCCAAGGGAGGGTCCTACCCACCAAGCAGGGCCTTGTGGTGACCATTTGTCCTTAAGGTGGAGGCTGCTGCTCTGCACTCACCTCCTGCCTGCCCCGCCCCCTCCCCTCTGCAGTAAGAGCAGCGGCTCGGCCGCCCTGCTGGCCCTGTCCTGGACCTGCCTTCTGGTGCGCATTGTCTTTCCCTCAAGAGCCAAGCGGCAAGGGGACACCTGGAACAAACTGGTAGGTTCCTCAGGTCTTCAGAGTCGTGGTGGTTAGCTCTGCACACAGTTGGGCCATATTCAAGCACGTTGTCTCTGCCAAGTGCTCTTCTTAGTGATGGGTGGCCAGGCACTTTGGATTGTCCTGAGGTACGTGACTTCAGTGGATGGGCATGGGAGCAACGTAGTACATTCATCTATTTGTCAGCTGACTTTGAGCTGCTGTGTGTCAGGCACGGTGTTAGGCACTGGGAATATGGTAATGAGCAAGAGAAACATGGTCCCTGCCTTGATAGCGAATGTGGAAGACGTGACAGGGCTAGACAGGGGCAGACAGCCAGAAAGCAAGTAAACTGGTGAAAACACTGATGTAAATCATTTGGGTTTATTTTGCTTGTCATTCCATTCCCTGTGTTTGGATTTCAGTGTTGAACTGGCTCATGGAATGGAATTCTGCCAGGTGTTTTGGTCCTCAAATTCTCTGCTTCTTTTCTGTGCCTTCTCCTTTCACATTCCCTGCCTTGCCTTTCATTCACCAGAGATGGCCCAGCAGGCCAGGTTGGGTGGTTCTTTTGAATGTCTAGATAGGCTTAGTGGAGGGCAAGAGGAGTGGCCTTACAGTTGAATGAAAAGGAGTCTGAGGACCTTGATGTGCGTCTGGTTCCTGGCCATGAGATTTGGCCAAGTACTTAACTGAGGAGCCTGTATTCTCACCAGCAAAATGGGAAAAAACACCACCGACCCCATCCACCTCAAAGAGCCGTCAGGAAGATGGGCTCAGACCAGGTGTGGAAGGGCTGTAGAACTTAGGGCTGTGCAGGTAAGTGAGATTGGCCTTGGAAAACCAAAAGCAGCCAGCTAGTCAGACGTGCTGATGGCCTTATCCTTGGGAGCTTACCCAGCACACATCTGGGGGTGAGCATGGGATGGTCGTCAGTAATAACTAAAGGGTACAAACACAGAAACTTCTCAGGCAGTGGACGTGCTGGCATTGAACTACGTGTGGGTTTTCATTGGTAATAAAAAGCTTCCTTATAAGATGGTTCATCATGGGCTCCCTCCTTGGCTTATCTCCAGTGAATTCTTATAACCATTATCTGGGGTAAGCATGCCTGTGGTAGTCAGTAGGATGGGTAAACCCCAGAATGTTGTGTTTATGGAAACAAAAGCGTCAGGAGCTTGGACTGTGTTTACTTTTTCTGTGTCTTGAATCCTTTGCTCACTGTTGATGTTGACAAATAACAGTTGACTCAGTCGCTCAGGTACTTGTTGGGGGCCTCCTGTGTGCCGGGTGCTTGGGCTACAGCAGGGAATGTGACAGAGGACTTTGCTGTCATGAGCTTACTTTCTTGTGGAGAAGGCAGACAACAAACGGGTCCACGAATGAATGAGGAGATGGAAAGCCCTGTGGCAGGAAAGGGGCAGAAGGAGAGAATGTGGTGGAGGGCAATGTGGGGAGAAAGCTGCTCCAAGGAGGTGTCATTTGGGCAGAGACCTGAAGGCCGCGGGAGAGCCAGCCAAGCCCAGGTCAAGGTTAGAACATTCCAGGAAGAGGAAACAGCAGTATAGTTCTGAATGTAATATCAACAAGCTTATTATTTTAATTAAAAGATAAACAATTCAAAATTCAACAGGCATAGAAGGATATACTGGTTTCATCGCCAGCTCTTTTTTTTAGTCGAGTCCGCGTTATGCGCTTTGTTCTGGGTTGCGGTGAGCCCACACAGGCTGGGATCATCTTCCTGGTTGGTCTCCCTCCTCTGTCTCCACGGTGCCTAGCAGAGTGCCTCCATTTAGTCAGTGTCCAGCACGAATTTGTGGTGCTGACCCAGTAAGAGTTAAGGCAGATAAACAAATACATGAAAGAGGACGCTTGTTCTTTTTCTGATGGTGCTTAACCTGTCTGGAATTATTTATTCATTTGTGTGTTTATTCATTCAATATCCTTTTCTTCCTCTTGACTGTGAGGTACATGAAAACAGGGACCATGCCTGTCTTGTTCTCCATGTGTTTTCGTTGTCTGACTCAGAGTAGGTGCTCAACAAATACTTATTAATGAAGCGCTTGAGTGACCACATGTAATTCCATAGGGGTGGAGGGAAGAGCGTGTGGCTGGAATCGAGTGGGAGAGGCCTAGTGGACATGAACCCAGGACCTGGCCGGCCCGACGGAGGCCTTGGCCAGGCCGTGAGGACCACAAGGACTCCGTTCCCATTTCACGTCCTGACCTGAGCTTCTCCTGGTCCCGGCAGGTGGAGGTGCAGTGCTTGCTCCTGCTTGAGGTGCTGGGTGGCTCCCACAGGCACGCCGTGGATGGTGCTGTGAAGAAGCTCACCAAACTGTGGAAAGAGGTGACAGGAGGCAGCAGGGGGTCGTGGGCATTGCTTCTCCGTGCCCCCCCCCGGTGCTTGGTGGCACATCTGCTTTACACTTTTGCCCCTCAGAACCCTGGCCTGGTGGAGCAGTACTTATCAGCCATCCTCAGCCTGGAACCCAACCAGAACTATGCAGGCATGCTGGGGCTGCTGGTGCAGTTCTGCACCAGCCACAAGGAGACAGACGTGGTCAACCAGTATAAGGCAAGTGGACTCACTGGGGGGCAGGCGGGAACTGGTTTTGTCTTGGTGGCTCCAGCTGCTGGCCTCATCTGGAGCTTGTTAGTTTTCTCACTCAGGGCCCCAGCCTTTCGCCATGATGGATGAACTTTGAGAAGTTGGCAAGTTTTCGCTCCAGCTGTGGCTTGGAGTGAATCCTGGCATAGTCTGAGATGATCATTTGCCTCTTCGTGCGGTCATTTATTCTCCCACAGTTGAGCAGCTGCCATGTGCCAAGCACTGTGCCAGGTGTTGGGGATGCAGTAGTGAGCATGGGAGCTGTGAATTCCGTCCTAATTATGTCTGAGAAAAGCACTACAAAGGGGAAATGCAAGAAGCCATGATACTCTGTAACTGGGGACCTTACTTAGATTATGGGTCTGGGAACACATCTCTCATGGAGAAACTTAAAGGGTGGGTAGGCTTTAGCAAGGTCAAGGGGTGAAGAATCTCATTTTGGGCAGAGAAAGCAGCCTGTGGGAGGAGGCCAGGGGGGTTGGAGTATCTTGTTTGGGCTGGAGAGGTGTGAGATGCAGCCGGCGGGGTGGCAGGCAGGCCTTGTGGGCTATGCCAAGGACTTTGGACTTGACCCCAGAAGTGGTGGAAAGCTGTAGAAGGTTTCTGAATGTGGAGTGGCACCTCTGTGTTTGACCCTATAAAATTTGGGGGCACTGAGTTGTATTTTTTGGGAGACATTCCCACTAGAGGGATCTCTTAGGCCAGGGATAAGATACTTCAGAATGTCAGGGTCTAACCAGGCCTTTGTATTCTCTAGAATGCCCTGCTGGACTTCTATGTAAAGAACATCCTGATGAGCAAGGTGAAGCCTCAGAAGTATCTATTGGTGAGTGAGAGGTGGGGCTTTCTCACCTGGATAAGCTCAGTCCCACTTTCAATCCTGTGACTCAGAACTGTCCTTCATCTTTGGTCTGTTCCTGTGATGGCTGGGTGCCTGACTCCTTTCTCTTCGTAGGACAACTGTGCCCCTGTGCTCCGATACATGTCCCATTCGGAATTTAAGGATCTGATACTGCCCACCATCCAGAAGTCCTTACTGAGGAGTCCAGAGAATGTTATTGAAAGTAGGTTACCACCAAATTGGATGGTGGAGGGTTGACCATTGCCTGATGAGCAGCATCCCTGATACTTGGCAGCAGGAGCACTGGGGGTGGGGGTGAGGGATGTGCTCACTGTTTACCTCATTGGGACTTTGGGAGAGAGACCAGGGACCCTTTCAGAACATGTTGGAAGTTATTGGCCCTCTTGCTAGGGAGAACGTACAAAAGTGTATCAGCTTAGAATGCTGCATACAATTTTAGGGGTCCAAGAACCTTCTGGAGACCGTTCAAGTTAAGAACCTCTGCTCTAGATAGTTTGAACTTGGTGTGGAGGTAGCATTTGAAACCATAGGATATGAGGATTGAGTCTCTGTCCTTTTTTTTCTACTTAAGATTTTATTTGTTTATTTTAGAGAGACAGGAAGGGAGGGAAAAAGAGAAGGAGAGAAACATTGATGTGTGAGGGATACATCAGTTGGTTGCTTACACGCCCCCAACTGGGGACCAGGCCTGCAACCCAGGCATGTGCCCTGACTGGGTACCGAACCAGTAACCTTTCGGTCTGCAGACCAGTGTTTAATCCACTGAGCCATACCAGCCAGGGCTGCCCTTTTTTATCATGCTAAAACATGTAGGAGGTTTTGCTGATTAGGATGGGGCAGTATACAGCTTTATATAGCAGAGCTTGGGGACAAGGTATGACCATATGGCCATTTAGAGGTGAAGAGTGGTCACAGTTCTATATGGCTAGGCAGGAGGCCTAATGGCATTTGTGGGGAGCAGGGCAAAACTGAGTGTTATATCTGAGACTGACATGGTCAGGGCTTTGTCCCCCTTAGCTATCTCCAGTCTGCTGGCGTCAGTGACTCTCGACCTCAGCCAGTATGCTCTGGACATCGTGAAAGGTCTGGCGAGTGAGTATCCCTACCCCTCACCAGCCCCAGGAGTGGCACCATGGATTTTGGTTGTACTTGTCCCAATTACTGTAGAAAATGGGGAAGGGAACAGCTCAGGTTAGAAATGAGGCTTTAACCTAAGTTGCATTCGCATAGTGTCTTCCCTGAGACTCTTGACAGTGAGCGTGAGAGCTAGGATGGGAGAGTGGGGAGCGTGGCAAAGACAAAGATGAAAGTCTGGCCACTCAGCCCTCGGCAGCTTCTGAAACGCGGCCGTCCATCTGTGTGTCCAGGTCAGCTGAAGTCCAACAGCCCCCGCCTGATGGACGAGGCCGTGCTGGCGCTTCGGAACCTGGCCCGCCAGTGCAGTGACTCTGCGGCGATGGAAGCCCTGACCAGGCACCTGTTTGCCATCCTCGGAGGTGAGCAAGCCTTTGTGGCCTGGGGCTGGCTGAGGCGTGGTGCCCAACACTCCCCCTTCACTGGGACCTCCTGGGGACCTGGGGCTCCGAGTCTGCTCACGGTGAGGCCGTGTGGCCAGGAGGAAGCTCCGGGTAGAGGTGAGTGAGTGCAGTTGCACAGGCACGTGCAGGGCAGCGCAGTCGGGCGATCCCAGTTTGGCTTTTTTAAGTGTGTGCGTTACTGTGGGAAACACTGGAGGGAAATGTGCCAAAGTGTTGACAATGTCTTTGGGAGCATGGGTGATTTTTAAGTGTTTTTCTTGATCTTTTTTCTGTTCCTCAGCTTTTCTGTAAGAGCATACTTCACTTTTTAGTCAGGAAGAATAAAGCTAGTAAATATTGGGTTGGCCAGAAAGTTTGTTTAGTTGTTTTTTTCCATAAGATGGCTCTAGTAGCGCTTAGTTGTCTTTAACTTCATTAGAAGCAGTTTTGTTAGATTGTATTGTGACAGCTGTCATATCACTGTGCATTTATAAAAACAAAAATTGGTGAATTTTTGTGCAGCCATTTTAATACTGAAGATGGAACAAATTCACATTTTCGGCGTATTATGCTTTATTATTTCAAGAAAGATAAAAAGACAACTGGAACGTAGAAAGAGGTCTGTGCAGTGTGCAGGAGGGTGCTGTGACTGATTGAACGTGTCAACAGTGGTTTGCGAAGTTTCTTGGTCCTGTTGACATTTTGGCCAAATAATCCTTTGCTGTGGGGCTGTGTTACGTATGCATTGGAAGATGTTCAGCAGCGCCCCAGGCCTCCGCCCACTGGAAGCTGATGGTGGGAGACAGCCGACATACTCAAAGTATCAATGAAGTTATTGGTGAAAATGAAAAATGTGTCTTTTATTTTACGGAACAAACTAAACGGACTTTTTGGCCAAACCAGTATTATTTTAAACCCAGCTTGACATTAGAAAGGCTGCTTCTGGAATCGGAAACTGTATCTTCAGGTCATGCATGGTACTTTTGGGGAGCGTGGCAGACGTGAACTTGAGTCTTTGCCGTCTCTCCTCTCAGGCTCGGAGGGAAAACTCACCATTGTGGCCCAGAAGATGGGCGTCCTCTCAGGTACAGAATTTTTCCACAGGCCCCGGGAGGTGTAACGTAACTGTTAGTGAGGCGAGTCCTTCTTTGGATCTTGACCCCTCTGACATTCTGGGACACCCCAGCCTGGCTCCCAGGACCCTGCTGCCCACTGGCGAGCGGGCCATGTTGAAGTCTATTGGGAGGCCTGGTGTCTGTAAAAGGCAGGACGTTGAAGGGGGACAGAAGGAGGATCAGTGGTGGCCAGAGGGCAGGCATGGCTGCTGGGGAGGAGGGCAGCGGCAGGAAGACTCATGTGTTGGTGGCTTGGTGCCGAAGAGGACTTGAGCGGGGTTCTCCTGCCTTCTAGGGATCGGGAGTGTCAGTCATCACGTGGTGTCTGGGCCTTCCAGTCAAGTCCTGAATGGGACCGTGGCTGAGCTGTTCATCCCATTCCTCCAGCAAGAAGGTAATTCTGTGCAGTGTGTTGAGGATCAGTCTGGACTCATCCTTGACCCGGTATTCGCAGTCGGAGCCTGCCGTGAACCCCGCCTGAGGGCACGCCAGCCTGAAGCATCACTGCTCCTGCTCCCTTGGACTCCTGCTTGCTTTTCGTATTGCTGACTGTGGTTGGACGCAGGTCTGAGGTGTCAGACTGATGGGACTTCTGCATCTCGCCCTAGTTCACGAAGGCACCTTGGTGCATGCCGTCTCTGTCCTGGCCCTCTGGTGTAATCGGTTCACCACGGAAGTACCCAAGAAGCTCACCGAATGGTTCAAGAAAGCCTTCAGCCTTAAAACCTCCACCTCTGCAGTGAGGCATGCCTACCTGCAGTGCATGCTGGCCTGCTTCCGAGGTGAGAGTCCTCCCCGCAGAGGTGGCCCCATTTTCAGGGCATCTCACCGTTTCGGGCTTTCCTTTTCTGTCCAGCTTGTTGGCATTATTTCTTCCTGAGCCTCTGGGGGTGTCGGCTTAGTCATCCTTGTACCCCAGAACCTGCCAAATCTTCATAACAAGTTCTGGCTTCTCCCTGTTGTTAGACCTTTAAAGAACCAGCTTTATTCTGAGAGGACCCAGAACCAGAACGTGCCACTACAGTATCTGAAGTCATGGAGGAATGATTCTGATAGGACTGGTTTAAGGTCCAGTTTATATGAACTGCACTCTGGATCGATTAAAAACAACCTCTGCCCTTGCTTTAGTGCCGATGAACCTGTCATTTGGGCATCCGCCCCTTCCCGAACAGCCGGGGGGACTGTCAAGTCTCTATAGCTTGATCTCAGGGCAAAAATCCCTAATGTTGATTTCTACCTCCAAGGCAGGCCTGCATTTCTTTGTCTTAAAGTTTAAACTTAGGGTGCACTGTGTTTAAAGAAATGGGGAGACTCTAGAGCTGCCTCTAGAGAGCGTCACCCTCTGTCCCGGGCCGTCCTCATGTGCCAGTTTGCAGTCTGGCTGCGTGGACCAACCTTGATTTCGGATCGAGCCCTAGGCAGCGGACCTAGTCTAGCCTCGACTCCAGCTTGAGCTAGTTTGGCTCTGTGCTTTTAAATGAACATAATGTAAACCTTTAAAATAAGCATTCCTTGAATTCAAATCCTTGGCATCATCTGGATGAAGTACCTGTTGCATTATGAAATGTTCAGGTGTACCAGTTCAGTAATTAACAGGGGTTTAGCTATAGTTTTAACAGGTTGCTACTTTTTCTTTTAAGTGGGTTTAGTTCATAGGTCAACAGATTGGTTTTGGTTTTGGAGTTTGGGTCCTGAGGTCATCTGGTCTACGGGGGGACCCCCAGAAACAAATTGGCAGGCTCAAGGTTGCCCCTGGCTCTCTTTCAAACTAGTCGTGTGGCCTTGGGCAACTCAGCCTCTCTCGATCTGTTTCCTGATCCATCAAGTGAATAGCTGTGCTGTTGGGCTAGTAAGGATCCTTCGAAGTCTTACTTGATGGTGGTGGAGTTTGATTTAAGCCCCAGATTCTGATTCCAGTTCTTCGTGGTACTTCACGAGGTAACGGAAGGGTTCTAGTCAGCCAGCCCAGACCTGGGTGGATAGCTCCCTTCTCAGGTACCTTCCACTCCTGAGGATCAGGGTGTTCTATACGGGGCTGGCACTCTCTCCACAGGTGACACGTTACTGCAGGCCCTGGACCTACTGCCCTTGCTCATCCAGACAGTGGAGAAGGCAGCATCCCAAAGCACTCAGGTTCCCACAGTCACCGAAGGGGTCGCTGCAGCCTTGCTGCTCTCGAAGCTCTCGGTGGCTGACGCCCAGGCTGGTAAGAGTCCAGAGATGTCCAGGAAGACAGCAGACGAGGGCCTCTTTCAGAACTCCCTAAAGGAGAGTCTCAATGTTTGGGACTTTATGGGGTCAGCTTGGCCACTTACTAAATCGGGTCGGCCACAGGGCAGCTTGTCATCTGCCGGGATGAGCCTAAGAGTCACATCCAGTGATGGGAGTTCCACCAGGGCGTCTGTCACTCGTCCTTCACCCTGTTGTTCCAGTGCTCTGGGACAGGGCCTTGCAGACAGTGTCCAGGCTGACCTGGGTTTAGTAGTGGAACTTTTTAAAAATTGGTTATACATTGTAGGGTGTCACACGAAAAGCTTCCCTTTAGCCAGCCTGTCTTCCCGCCTGTAAGTTCCCCTCCCTGGACAGTAGCACCGGTCTCATCTCCACAGACAGTCAGTGTGCCATCAGTGAGACACGCCGGGCACATGCTGTGTGCTGTGGCATGTTCTGTCCGGAGCATAACTTGGAGAAGATTCCAAAGGCGCACCACAGAAAGAGCCTCCTCATTCTTTTTTGTGGCTACGTGGTGTTCGTGCTTTCTTTAGCCCACGTTCTGCTCTGCATGCGGACAGACCTGAGCTTGTTCCTGCGGTTAGAAGCCAAGTTCAGCTCTTTTCACATAGTATATTTCCTTACTCCAGTGGGAGAGAGGAGGTGCAGAACTGTATCTGTCATTTAAGGCAAAATGTGGCATTAATGGAGTTTTGAAGGAGGGATTGCTTTTAGTTTAGGGGCTGGGTATCAAGGCTTCATAAAGGAGGGAGCATTTGAGCCAGGCCCCAGAGGCTGGGAAGGATTTCGCCAGCTGGGAGGGAGCAGGGCAGTGTGGGTCAGACCAGGCCCAGTGGGGGGAGGGCAGGGAAAGCACCCTGTGTGAACCTCATCTTTCAGCCTGGTGCTGGACTAGGTGGGAATTCCAGATGGGCAGCAGGGAGCCGCTGAAGGTTTTCATGTGGGTGGTGATACCAGAAGGACTGATCAGTTCTCAGGCTGGGGAGGACAGAGGGCCTTGCAGTGACCTGTCCCTGCAGTGGAGGGTCTGTCAGCAAAGCCAGCCACAGCAGCTTTAGGAGGGAGGGGACCAGTCCTGGTGGTCGTGGTGAGTTGTGTCATGGGGTGACCTTTTGTTTTCTTGCAGAGGCCAAGCTGAGCAGTTTCTGGCAGCTGATTGTGGATGAGAAGAAGCAGGTGTTCACATCTGAGAAGTTCCTGCTCCTGGCTTCAGAGGACGGTGAGTTACTGCCCCCTCATTTGAACTCAAGTTTGGGACTGACTCTCACTGGAGGGGCTTCAGAGAAGACTCTTCTCTGACTGCCTGCTGTTTTGACCAGTCGGCTTTGCAAAACCCTGGACCAGAGTGATCTGGCCAAGAGCTTGCTGTCACGGGAAGGTCAGGGAAACAGAGGGTGGCAGGTGGGTGGGGGGTGGGAGTGGAAGTCTCGTGGAGACAGAGCACCGATCGCTGTGGAGCTGTGGTATTAGGTGTAATTATTGCTAATTGGGTAATTGGTGCCGTCTCAGAGATTTTCTTGTATTGATATGACGAGGCAGCTGAGAAGCTCTGGGGGAGTATGGTTAGCTCCACTCCTCTTCCAGGAGACACAAAAACTACTGGTTTCTATCGAAGGGAGGGAGCAGTTGATCTTTAAATGTGTGTTTGAAATTCTGGGTTGCCTTAGGGATATTTGCCACTAATCGGTGATTTGAAGAGTCTTTTGACCCGTAAATCAAAACATCCTATTATTGAGCTACAACTGTTAGTCACTTCTTGATTTAAAATGAATAGCTGTGTATAGGAAATACATTCACATAATATGAAAACAAAAGATCCAAGAGCATCTACACTGAAAATTATACACTGCTTTTATTTCTGGTCACCCAGTTTCCCGTCCATAGAGAGAACCAATTTTATTAACTTCTGTGCATCCTTGACATTTTATTTTTGTACCAGTAAATAGCTTTTATGTGTTAGTTCTCTACCTTTTTTACACAAGTGGTAGCTTGCCTACTATGTACGGTATGCTGTCTAGGTTTGCAAATCACTCCATGTCAGCATATGATGAATGTCTTCATTATTTTTAGAAGTAACAGTAATTTTTGTTTAATTAGAAAAAGTATATACTTTTCCTTATTCCACACATGTGTTCGTAGTAGGCAAAAAGAAGGAAATTCTAATGAGCTTTTTCATTCTGCAGCCAGTGATGATCACACTTACATTTGGGTGTTCATTTTCCAGTTCTTTCTGGATATGTTCTCTATTTTTAAAAAATACTTCTTTATTTTTCTGGAGAGAGGGGAAGGGAGGGAGAAAGAGAGGGAGAGAAACATCGATGTGAGAGAACATCGATTGGCTGCCTTCTGTATGTGCAGGGGTCAAGCCTGCAACCTAGATATGTACCCTGACCAGGAATCGATCCCACAACCTTTTGGTTTGTGGGATGACACCTAACCAACTGAGCCACACTGGCCAGGGCTGTGTTCTCTATTTTAAAAACTCTTCTACTGTTTCTCTCCCCTTCTAGCCCTGTGTACCATGTTGTATCTGACAGAGAGACTCTTCCTTGACCACCCGCACAGACTCGCCGGCAGCAAAGTCCAGTACGTGAGGCTCGCTTACCTTTCCCCTTGGGCCAAAGGAGGTGCACCTGGCAGGAGCCTGAGAAATGGGGGTGGCTGGGGGTGGGAGGGCTGGCTGTGAGAACCCTGCACCCCGCCTTCCCCCAGGACGATCTCCCCCTGTCCTTGCAGGCAGTATCACCGGGCTCTGGTGGCGGTGCTCCTGAGCCGCACCTGGCACGTGCGCAGGCAGGCCCAGCAGGCGGTTCGGAAGCTGCTGTCCTCTCTCGGGGGCTTTAAGCTGGCGTATGGACTCCTAGAGGAGCTGAAGACTGTTCTCAGTTCTCACAAGGTGAGGGCATCTGGGCTCTCAGACCCGCCTCTCCAGCCCTGCTCGTACCATGGGTTTTGGACGGGCTACTCCTAGGCCGCTCTCACTCATTAACTCAGACTCTGTGATTCCAGAATCCTACCCCCTACCCTTAAGCTCCTGTAGTACTGAGTTCATATACAGTTGACTCTTGAACAGGGCGGAGGTTAGGGGCACTGACCTCTCTCAGAGCCCAAAATTTGAACATAATTCCTGTCGGCCCCGTGCACACATGGACTTCCATCTGTGGGGCTGACCCTTGAACAGCCGATCAGTGTGGTTTGAACTGCGGGTCGACCGAGCTGTGTGGGTCCCATTGCAAACCCATGTTGCACAGGGGCCTACTCTAATTCCTCTTCCTTTTCAAAGGCTCTTTTCTTTCCGTGCCGTGATGTGTAGCCACCTTTCTATTCCCAAGTAATTGAGTAACACTTCATATTTTTAAAGTACTTGGTAATTTTTATAGTATTTTCTGCCATTTTCCCTTTTGATTTTTCACAGTGTCTTTAAAAGGCAGGTAGGCTTACTGCCCTTGTTTTATATGAGTGGTCCAGGGTTCCAGGAGCTGAAATGATTGGCATAGCATCTCAGCTGTTGGGTGACAGTACTGGGAGTTGACCCCAAAGACCTAAGTCATATTTCAGTGCTCTTTGTGCCCTGCTTCCCTCCCTCCCTGAGCCTCCCTGAGGGTTCGGGCCTGTGACAGATTTGTGGTCTCAGGCTAGGTCTCCCAGACCAATTTCTGTTGCCTTCTTCCCTCACCTGGTGCAAAGTCATGGTGCTTCCTCCTTCTAGGCACGTCTCACAGCTGGCAGGCCCCGATGTAGGGAGCTGGGCATTAGTCTCCACTCTACCACGGACCCCTGAGAACAACACGAGTGGGAGTCAGCCATATCCCTGTGTGCCAGGCCTGCACAGGGCTCTGGGCAGTGGGGGCTTATGTGTTGTCTTCACGCAGGTGCTGCCCTTAGAGGCTCTGGTGACTGATGCTGGGGAGGTCACTGAAGCAGGCAAGGCCTACGTGCCACCGCGGGTCCTTCAGGAGGCGCTGTGCATCATCTCCGGTGTGCCAGGACTAGAGGGCGACGTCGCCAACATGGAGCAGCTGGCCCAGGAGATGCTGATCATCTCCCACCACCCATCCTTGGGTCTGTGGCTGGCACGGGCATGGGTGTGGGCGAGTCAGGGCTGTGTTGGGCAGGGTGTGGTTGGGCCCAGCAGGAGACCTCACATTGCCCCTGCTCTTCAGTGGCAGTGCAGTCTGGGCTCTGGCCAGCACTTCTGGCCAGAATGAAGATTGATCCTGAAGCCTTCATCACCAGGCACCTGGATCAGATCGTTCCCAGGATCACCACGCAGAGTCCCCTGAACCAGGTGATTGGCACAGGAGCTGGTTCTGGCCTCAGGTCAGAGTGCCCGCAGGGGAGTTGGAAGAAACAGGTGGAGATGAAATGTGGGTTTGGACCCGTGGGTTGCCAGGGACAGAAAATGCAAACTGCTTTGAGCACAAAGGGAAATGTGCTGCCTCATTTAGCTGCTAAGTCCCAGGGTCTGCCTGGACGGGGACTCAGATGCCATCCTCAGGACATTTGTTGGTGGTGCCTCTTTTATTCTCTATGTGTCTCTTCCACTTGTGTCTCTCTGCTTTCTATGACGTGGGCTCCATTCTCCAGCTGCCCTTTCTGGTAGCAGGACAGGTGCTAGAGTTCCAGGCTTACAGCTTGTCCCCCATGGGCTCCAGTGGATGGAGCCTTCATTTTCCAGTCATTTCAGCTGGCCTGGGGTCTCACTGGCCCAGTTGACCTGACTTGCATCCTCTGCTCCTCCCTGGGCTGGTCCTATTGGTCTGGGTTACATGCCCACCCCTGACAAGTAGTAGATGCTTGCTGAGGAGGCGGCACCTGCTACAGCTCTCCACTCCTGTGGGTAACGCTCAGAAAGAAGGGGCAGGTGCAAGAGGAAGAGGAGTCAATTGCCAGGGGCACTTAGGCGGATGGGACCCCTTTCCAGGGCCCGCCTTGGTGCACACTGACCGCCCCTGTGTTTGTCTGGCAGTCTTCCATGAACGCCATGGGCTCCCTCTCCATCCTGTCCCCAGACCGGGTCCTCCCGCAACTCATCAGCACCATCACTGCCTCCGTGCAGAACCCCGCACTGCTCCAGGTGACACGGGAGGAGTTTGCCATCATGCAGACCCCTACTGGGGAGCTGTATGACAAATCCATCATCCAGGGGTGAGATGCCACCTGTGGGCTCCATTGCCATTCCTCCCCAAGCCTTAGTTTTCTAGTGTATAAGATGGGGACGATGCCTCCTTTGTGGGAATGAAGGAAACTCCATTAGTTGGACAAGTGCCTGCTCTGTTCCAGGCATACACTTAACTTAAGCAAGAGCGTTTTGAGTATTCAGCACTTTGCCTGTGCATACTCCTTAAAAGCTACCTGGGATTTCATGGCTGGCGGGAGGCTGATGGGACTTGTGTGTGTTTTATTTATTTATTTATTTATTTTTGAGAGAGAGAGAGAGAGAGAGAGAGAGAGAGAGAGAGAGAGAGAGAGAGAGAGATCGGTTTGTTCCACTTATCCATGCACTCAGGTGTTGCTTCTTGTGTGTGCCCTGACTGGGGATTGAACTGCAACCTTGGTGTGTTGGGACAGTGTTCTAACCAACTGAGCCCCCTGACCAGGGCGGGTGGCCGTTTTGAGGCCGGCTGACGACCTGCTCTGCTGTTTCAGTGCCCAGCAGGACAGCATAAAAAAGGCCAACATGAAGCGAGAGAACAAGGCGTATTCCTTCAAGGAGCAGATTATTGAGCTGGAGCTGAAGGAGGTGAGTACACAGAGGCATTGCACAAGGGTGCTGGCCGAGCTCGGTGGCCCCAGGCTGGTGGCACTTTCTGTTGCCCATATGCTCTTCCCTTGGGTCATTCTGAGGCCAATGGGACACTCTTCTGGTGCCCCCTGTCCCTCTGGGTCCTCCCGTCTCACCTTTACTTATTCTTTCTTAGTTGGTTTCTCTACTCCAAACTCAAGGGAAATAAATTTCTCTCTGCCGGGTGCCTGTCGCAGCCCGTACATTTCCTTCACTAAGTGCTGCTACTTGAATTCATGCCTCTCCACCCAGCTCCTTGAAGGCCGGGACCCATCTTTACTCGTAACAGCAGTCCCAGGGGCTGTCCGGTGCAGCCCCTGGGGATCAGGGGTCACTGGCTGTATTCAGCTTGTCACAGAACACGCACTGTGCTTCCCTGTCTCAGAGCCCTGGCTGTTCCCTTGGTCTTTACAAGTCCGGGTTCTTCTTCCACATCTCAGCCCACGTGTTCACATGTCTGTGTCTCAGAGAGGTGACCACCCTGCTCACTCTAGCCAGAGTAGACCCTGCCCTTCTTCTTGCTTCCTGCATGTCATATTCGCTCCTCGGGTAGCACCTACCGGGATCTGAAGTTGTCTTGTTCATGTATTTGGTTACATGTTCACCAGCCGTCTTCACCCGCTGCTCTGTGTGCTCTGTGAGGGCAGGGCTGGGTCTTAACTCCCCACGGTGGCCCCCGCATCGAGGACAGTGCACGGTGCAGCCTAGGCGCTGCCCAGGCAGCACTCACTGAGTGAGTGCTCTCCTGGCCTTTTCTGGGCTTATGCTGGGGGAGAGGGTCTGTAGGGAGGGACGGGGCAGGAGGGGAGGCTGAAGTTTTGATTCTGGAGCTGTGTGGACCAGAATGCCCTTTTTAGCACGTTGAGAAACTTTTCATTTCTCTAACATAAAAAGGCCTTCCTTGTGTTTGTCAGTAGAGAATCCAGCAAAAAATCACTTCTTTACTGCTGTCTCTGTTCTGTAGGAAACGGGTGACTGTGGACTTTGTGGGAGGTGGGGAGAGGAGGCCACCTGCTGGGTTTCAGGGCCCAGGTCACGGTCTGGGAGCTGGCATGGTGGCGACTGTGGAACCGAGCTCACCCTCTGTGGTGGGAAGGGAGGTCTGTCTGCTGGAGATGGAATCGCTGTGTTTGCTGCCTTCAGGAGATAAAGAAGAAGAAAGGCATAAAAGAGGAGGTGCAGCTGACCAGCAAGCAGAAGGAGATGCTGCAGGCACAGCTGGACAAGGAGGCGCAGATCCGGAGGCGGCTGCAGGAGGTGAGTGGCTAATGGCACCACACCTCCGTTTGTGAGTGTGCTGGATGCCCAGGCCCGATTCTCACTGTCCTGGAGCAGGGCCCAGCTGACCTGCCTCCGGGGTGATTTGCTTGCAGCTGGATGGTGAGCTGGAGGCGGCGCTAGGACTGCTGGACACCATCCTGGCCAAGAACCCGTCCGGCCTGACCCAGTACATCCCTGTTTTGGTCGACTCTTTCCTGCCCTTGCTGAAATCTCCCCTGGCCGCTCCCCGGATCAAGAACCCTTTCCTGTCCTTGGCTGCCTGTGTCATGCCCCCTCGGCTCAAGGCTTTGGGTCAGTCCTTGTTTACTGGCTGTGACCATGGCCCTAGGCAGGTTGGGAGGTGGGCGGGGGACACCCCTGAACACGGTGGGAAGCCGTGTGGTGACTTAGGCTACTGACTTTTGTTTCCATATGGAAGCAGCCCTGGGAGCCTCCAGCAGCATATCTTTAGGGGCAACATGGTGCCTCTCCGCTCTCCTGGTTTATGCTGCTGTGCCTCCACTCCGAGGCCCAGGGTTTAGATACTAGTCCATGTGGTCTTTCCATAGCAGTTTAAGACTAAGAAGTCAGAAATTCAGTGGCAGCAGGGGCGGTTTGGTGCCACGTGGCTGGTCAGTGCAGCCCAGAGCTCCCGAGCAGCCATGTGGCAGTGACAAGAGTGTTCTGGTTTTTAGCTTTCTGTTGGCCCTGGTGAAACGACGACCGGGTAGGGTCTTCGTGGGCTGGGAATTGAGCAGACTTCCTTCCTAGCCTTAAGGGAGTGTTCCCCTGGGTGTGGCTGGAATGTGGGGACTGTCCTGAGTGAAAATGAGTTCTGGAAACAGGAGTCTGACAGAGAACAGACTGATGGTCACCAGAGGGGCGGGGGGTTGGGTCTGGGTGAGAAAGGTGAAGGGATGGAGAAGCACAGGTGCGGGGTTAAGAAACAGGCACAGGGATGAGAAGAACAGCGTAGGGAATACAGTCAGTGATGCTGTAATAGTTGTGTGGTGCCGGGTCGGCCCTGGGAATATCAGGGAAACACTTTGTAAAGTGTGTGATTATCTAACTACTGGTCTGCACTCCTGAAACTAATGTAAAATAACACCGAATGTAAACTGTAATTGAAAAGTAAACTTCAAGCATAATGAGTCTGGAAAGCCATTCTGAGACAGCGCAGACAGAGCCTGCCAGAACCGTTACCTGGCTGGCGGGGCTTGGTTCTGGGAAGGTGGGGGCACCAGGAGCTTTGCTCTTGTCTGAATAATCTTGGGTGGCTCATGCCTCCCCTTAGTGTGCTTTTCACATCTTAGTGTCAGGGCAGTGCCTGCCTGCCCACCCTTCAGTGCGGTCGTGATGAGGAAATGAAAATTCAGGTCAAGGACTTTCTGGCACAGCAGAATTAAGCCAGAGGGATGTGGCACCTCTGCGCTGGGCCAGGTTCTTCCTGTCTGTTTGGCTCATCCCCTGCTGGGTCTCTTTTCTTGGGGACAGGCACCTTGGTGAGCCATGTGACTCTGCGCCTGCTGAAGCCAGAGTGCGCCTTGGATAAGTCATGGTGCCAGGAAGAGCTGCCGGTGGCTGTGAAGAGGGCGGTGACCCTGCTGCATAGCCACACCATCACCAGCAGGGTGGGCAAGGGTGAGCCAGGTAAGGATGGCGCCGAGGACAGAAGGTGGTGTGAGCTGGTACAGGGAATGAGTGAGCTACCTCACCCCCTGGGGCTACCTGAGGCTGTGGCCATTGGCAAGTCTTCCCCGTCCCTGGCTTTGGTTTCCTCATCTGAAAAATGGAGGAGTTGGGCCAGGTGGAGAATCTCTGAGTCCAGTCCTGGTATTCCATGAATCACTGTAGCCCCCACTGATGGTTTCCTTTTTGTCACTGGAATCTACTTGTCTGCTTTCACTCACGTTCTGGAGCTGGGCAGTGTTTGGGTGGGAGCAGGGTTGGCTTTAGAACTGGGCTGCCAGCTATCGTACCATGTGCTTCGGATGTCAGAAAGGGCCTGCAGCCTTCCCCACTTGCCCTGAGGATGGAAAGCGAGGCAGCGCCTGGTGCCCTGCTTTGCCTGCAGGGTCAGAGTCGTGTCTGCTTGTTGCTCACAGATGCTGCGCCCCTGTCCGCGCCAGCCTTTTCCTTAGTCTTCCCATTTCTGAAGATGGTGCTGACCGAGATGCCCCACCGCAGCGAGGAGGAAGAAGAATGCATGGCCCAGATTCTTCAGATCCTCACTGTCCACGCCCAGCTCAGGGCCTCCCCCAGCAGCCCGCCTGGGCGCGTGGATGAGGTTGGCAGGGGAGCTGAGCTCTCCCTTTGACTGGGAGGGGGGCGATCAAGAGGCTGGGGCTTTCGACACTTCTTGGCCCGTCGGCAGTTCTGGTGGGGCAGTGGAGCGTGTGTTTATAGAGCCTGTGGTGGGAGAGCCCACATCCTCTCTTCATTACAGCCCTTCCCCACAGCCTCACCTGACTTACCTGCTCTTCTCTCTCAGAATGGCCCGGAGCTGCTGCCTCGGGTCGCCATGCTGCGCCTCCTGACTGGGGTGATCGGGTCGGGCTCTCCCCGCCTGCAGGTGATTTGATTTTCAGTTGGCTGTGGCTGTGACTCAGTTTGTGACTCTGACCCCGGGTCCTAGTGTTTGGGGTTGAGTCCTAGTTCCCTTTCTTAGCCCTTACTTTTGCACTTGAGCAAAAGGGCTGTTTTTCAGAGCCAGCCTCACTGTTTTCAGCTGGTGAAGAGTTCAGCTTGGGTTTTGCCGCCGGCCTTGCCCTGGAGCTGGGGTCTTAGCCCTAGTTGGGCTGTGGGGTGGGCGTTCTCAGTTCACGCCCCTCTCTGGGTGCCTGGCCCCCTGCCTGACTCCATGGTAGTAAATGTGGAGCTGAGCCCAGTGGATCGATGTTTTCCTTAGGTTCTGGCTTCAGACGCCTTGAGCACCCTGTGTGCCAGCAGCAGCGGCAAGGAAGGCTGTGCCTTTGCGGAGCAGGAGGAGGTGGACGTGCTGCTCTGTGCCTTGCAGTCCCCGTGTGCCAGCGTGCGGGACACTGCTCTCCGGGTGTGTGCTTGCTGCCTCGCAGAGCCACTGTGGCGTCCCTTGTGCAAGGGTTTGAGCTGATGGGAGAGGCCTCAGATTTGTGCCACTGCGTTTGGGAGGCGGAGAGAAGAGGTCGAGGGGTGTGCGTCAGCGCCATTCTTGGAATCGGGGTGACTAAGCACTTTTGCTGCACCAGCTGTCGGGGTGACTAAGCGCTTTTGCTGCACCAGCTGTCGGGGTGACTAAGCACTTTTGCTGCACAGCTGTCTTATTTTTTTCTTCCTGGGAAGGCTTCCCCTGATTTGTAAACTGGGACGTGGATCTTAGTATTTTTATAGGACAGCTATGACTCACGGGGTTAGTTTATCCCACTACCTTGCACGTGGCTTTTCCTGGTATTTTTGGACCAAAAACTAAAGGATCCATTTGGAATATGAGACAGTGGTTCCCTTCCTGCTGTTGATGGATGACAGAGCTCTCGCTGGTGCTTGGTAGGGTCTGAAGAATGATGGCAGAATGGTAGTTTTTTCTTAAAGACAACATGAATTGAAGGTCCTTTCCTTTTGAGATTTTGTCTGTCTGGCATATTTAGACTTAAATTTAAAAATTTTATATTAAAAAAAATTCCACCACCACATACTATCATTTCACAAAAGAAAAGCTATTGAAAGAAAAAAAGAAAGAAAGAAAAGAAAAAGAAAGAAAAGCTATTTAAAGAGACAGAGCAGCTAGTGAGTGGAGCTGATTCATGGCATTCCCTAGGTCAGTGATATCTGGTGAACTTTCTGTGGTGATGGAAATACTTACATCTGTGTTGTCTGGTGTGGTAGCCACTAGCCAGCATGTCACTATTGAGCACTTGAAATGTGGCTGGTGCAATAAGGAATTACAGCTAATTTTAACTGATACAACTTTGAAGACCCGTGTGTGGCTGGTGGCTACGTCTTGGACAGCATAGCCCTAGAGAGAGGCAAGGAGGCAGGTTGAGGCTCTTTGGAAAGGTTGTGCCTCACATGGCTCAATCCCACTCTGTTGCAGGGGCTGATGGAACTCCACATGGTGTTGCCAATGCCTGACACTGACGAGAAGAATGGCCTGAATCTTCTGCGGAGGCTCTGGGTGGTCAAGTTTGACAAGGAGGAGGAGACCCGGAAGCTGGCGGAGAGGTGAGAGCCACCTTAGGAAGCAGCTGGGCCCGGTGTGCTCAGCCTATGGCAAGAGAAGGGCTGGGTGGTTGGGTTTGGGTTTGGCAGGGCAGGTGGGACAAAGTCTTGTCTGACCAGCCCTACCCTGTGGTCTGTGCAGGCTCTGGTCGATGATGGGCCTGGATCTGCAGCCAGACCTCTGCTCCTTGCTGATCGATGATGTCATCTATCACGAAGCAGCTGTGAGACAGGCCGGTGCTGAGGCCCTCTCCCAGGCCGTGGCGCGCTACCAGCGGCAGGCGGCCGAGGTCATGGGCAGGCTCATGGAGATTTACCAGGAGAAGCTCTACGTGAGTAGCCTCTGCGCCCTGAAGCGGTCTGAGTGGTGTGAGTGTGGGTTGGACTCTGCTCAGCCTCTAACTTGCTCCAGACAGGAGTCTTGGAGCGCACTGTGGCTCAGGAGGGTGTGAGGATCGCAGCCTCACACCCAGGTCTCTGGCTTGCGCGGCTTGGCTGGGAAGAGCACTGCCAGTTCATTTACCAACCTGTCTGTTGCAGCGGCCACCCCCAGTGCTGGATGCTTTGGGACGAGTTATCTCAGAATCTCCTCCAGATCAGTGGGAAGCCAGGTATAACAGCTGTTGCACTCTTGTTCCACTCAGAGCTGCTGAGAGGTAGCAAGTTGGCTGGGCTGGGTGATGGGAGCAGGCAGCACAGGTTAATTGAACAGTGGAAGTGGAAGAAAAGGACCCTCTCCCTGTGAGTCAGAGAGACCGAAATTCAAGTGCTGGCTTCTCCCAGGCTGTGTGGCCTGAGCACGTTTCTTCTTTCCTCCAGGTCTCTGTGTCCTCGGAGGTCCTCGGGGACCTTCTTACTGCTCTGTAGCTAAAAAGAATAGTAGCACTTTGCCTTTGTAGAATATGTCCATTTCCGAATGTCTTCACATTCAATTCCTTTACCTCTCGTCTCACAACCTGCCCTGGAGGCGGAGGGGTAGGCATTGCACTCACGTGGGGAGACAGAGATGGAGAGAGACAGAGCTGGTCCCCTGTAGGAGGGAAACTCCGGGTAGATGGCAGGTTTCTGTTGGGCAGCTGGGCTGTTCCAGACCATGGCGCAGACCAGTGGGTGAGCACTGGCCAATGGGATTATGCCATGCTCTGCCCTGCAAAGCAGGGCTTGCGGTTGGCAGGCTCCCTCCTTGTGACTCACTGGGATAGATCCCAGCAGCAGAGGAACCCGTGGCTGGCTCTCGTCCCCTGACACACTCTCATTCCTTTCCCAGGTGTGGCCTGGCTTTGGCCCTGAACAAGCTCTCTCAGTGTTTGGACAGTTCTCAGGTGAAGCCACTCTTTCAGTTTTTTGTCCCTGATGCCCTCAACGACCGAAACCCTGATGTCCGGAAGTGCATGTTGGATGCAGCCCTTGCGACACTCAACGCCCACGGGAAGGTAACAACTTCGACCAGGGAGAAGGCTGAGGTGAACAGGAGACACAGGGAGGCTGAGTGCTGGTGGTCCTGGCGCAGCACTGGCCCCCATGGAACATTCTATTTGTATTTATTTTGAACCAAGAAAGACCCCCAAAGGGAATTGAATTTTTCAGAGTCTGCTGCAGTCCTGCCAGAAAACTGGAAACACTGCTGGCACTGTGGGTGGGCTTGTCAGGATGGCTGTCCCAGAGCAGACTTGGGCTCGGTCCTTGGGCAGAGACTGTCATCCCCGACAGGGCTGCTGGAAATGAAGCCCTGGCTGCACTTGGCTTTTCAGGAAAACGTCAACTCACTGCTGCCGGTGTTTGAGGAGTTCCTGAAGAATGCACCCAACGACGCCAGCTACGACGCCGTGCGGCAGAGTGTGGTGGTCCTGATGGGCTCTCTGGCCAAGCATCTGGACAAGAGCGACCCCAAAGTGAAGCCCATCGTTGCCAAGCTCATCGCTGCCCTCTCCACCCCATCCCAGCAGGTGCCTGCCACTTGAGGCCTGACTGCGGCTAGGCAGTGGGGTGCTTGGGACGGTGCTGGGTGTCAGGGTCCCGAAGGCCCAGTTCTCTGCAAAGACTTGTCCCCTCTCCTAGAGCACAGCCTGGTTTACAGTCAACAGCACCCCCAAGCGGAATTATTTTGTTATTTTGTTCTGGTAGACCTCCTACATAGTTCCAATTTTTCTATTCATTTTTTTAACAGTCTTTTTTGCATTTAATATAAATTTGGCATTAGGGATACAAAGATTTAAAAAAAAAGTGGTTGCCTTGTGTTGAGCTTCTCTCTGTGTTCGTTACATGCTTCAGTGGCCTTTTAATTCAGCCTTCAAGCCACAGTGCAAGGATTTTTTTTCTTTTTGAAAAACACATTTGCATATATTTTCTGCAAGTCGCATTTTGGACTACCCAGGATGTCCTCATCAAATGCAGGCTCGCAAAATTGGGGTCAAAGAAGTTGTCGGAAAACCTGGCCTGCAAAGAGCTGTGCTTGGGCCCCTGGTGGCAGGGTGCTTTGCTGCTCTCCAGTTGGGCTGGCTGAGCTGTGGCTCGGAGGCGAGACTGCCAGTGTCTTCTGGTTCCATTCGATTTGGTCCTGGCCCTGTGAGGCCCAGCCTGATTTTCGGGTGACTTTGACAAGGTGGAAACTGGGAGACGTCGGCTGGTTTCATGGAGGCGCAGGAGCGTGCTTGTTTCTGGACCTCACTCTGAGTGGGCTCAGTCTTCCTGGAGTTTGTTACGCGCTCAGGACTCGGTTCTCCCTTTAGACCAGAAACAGCACCATAGCGGTCGCTGCTCTTGTCACAGACAGGTGTAGTGAACAGGCTGATGGGGCCGTGTCATACATGAATGTGTTACAGTCTTTGCTTTCCTGACGCCCTGTGTTGTCTTGACAGGCAGTGGCTGAGATGGGGCTTGGGGACATCCAGTGGGGAGGTGCTGTGCAGGACTGTGTCGGCCACCAGGAAAGGCTGTGGTTCCTGATGAGGCCGACCCCTCCCTTAGGTCCAGGAATCCGTGGCCAGTTGCTTGCCGCCCCTCGTGCCAGCCGTCAAGGAGGATGCAGGAGGGATGATCCAGAGGCTGATGCAGCAGCTGCTGGAGTCGGACAAGTATGCAGAGCGCAAAGGGGCTGCGTATGGGCTAGCAGGCCTGGTGAAGGGCCTGGGCATTTTGTCGCTAAAGCAGCAGGAGATGATGGCAGCGCTGACCGATGCCATCCAGGACAAGAAGAACTTCCGCCGGCGAGAGGGTGAGTGTCTCTGAGCTCGGTCCCCATGGCTGCCAGAGGTAGGAATTGGCCTTCCCTTCCCCTCTGAAGGGTAATGTTTGTGAGTGTGCTGCAGAGGGGCAGCTGTGTGTGACTCATGCCATCCGGTTCTTGCTTTTGTGGCCTGGACTTCTAACTCAGCGATGTCCTAGCTGGGAGAGATTTTGCCCTTCTGGCTGTTAGTGCCAAGAAGTGACGGATGCTCCCCTAGTCCCTCCCGTTTCTGCTCAGCCACATCTGTGCTGGCGAGGGAGGCCGAGAGTGCTGCTCCTTTGTGGGACAGTCACTTCAGTCCCGTAGCTGCCCTGAGTGTTTCTAGATGGTGGAGGTGGTAGGGAGGTTGCCCCAGCTGCCCTGCCTTCTCACCCGCAGGAGCTCTCTTTGCCTTCGAGATGCTCTGTACCATGCTGGGGAAGCTCTTTGAGCCATACGTGGTTCATGTGCTGCCCCATCTGCTGCTGTGCTTCGGGGATGGCAACCAGTATGTCCGTGAGGTAAGTCCTGAGGCTGCACGTGAGATCTGCTGGCCACTGGTGTGAGACTTCACAGGGCTTTGGTTTAAGGCCCTGCCACCAGAAACCCCACCTGTACCTGGGGCCCCAGTTATTGGTGTGACTGCCCTGATTCTCAGTGAAAGACTGAAGCTTGATGAGGTGAGAAGCCTCGCTTTCCTCCTTAGCTGTATCTGCAGGCCCCGGGGTCCGACACAGTAGACCCCTCACTAAAATATTGGTTCCCTGGGAAACAGTTGGTCTCGAGTTAGGCCTTGACCCTTGCTTGGGTGAGGAGGTCCCTGAACGTCTTTTCTCTGCCCTTGAGGCTGCAGATGACTGTGCCAAGGCTGTGATGAGCAACCTGAGTGCTCACGGTGTGAAGCTGGTGCTCCCCTCCCTACTGGCTGCCCTGGAGGAGGAGTCCTGGAGGACCAAAGCCGGTAAGGCCGCTCCCTTCTGTGTCTTTGTCTCAGCTTTCTGCCCTGAAAACTGTCTCAAGGGGTTCCAGGTGGCCACAGTGCTTGTCCTAAGTGTGTGCTCCCCGGCCCAGGGATAAAGCCAAGACTGTGCCGTTAGGCATCCCAGCCCTTCACTAGTCTGTGTTCTTTGCTGAATATGCAAAGAACAGGCCTCCGACAGAAGTCACAGCACTAAATCAGGAAATCCCAGAGTTTTAAAGCTGGTCTATGGCTAGTTTTGTGATTTTTAAATCTTCCCCCAAGTCCCTGCCCCATTAGACCCCTTTTAAAAATTGTAATCTGCCCTAGCTAGTGTGGCTCAGTGGATTGAGTGCTGGCCTGCAAATCAAAGGGTCGCCGGTTTGATTCCCAGTCAGAGCACATGCCTGGGTTGCAGGCCAGGTCCCCAGTAGGGGGCGTGCAAGAGGCAACCACACATTGATGTTTCTCTCCTCTTCCCCTCTGGCTAAAAATAAATAGATAAAATCTTTAAATACAATTGTAGTCTTATTTAGAATCCTAATATGCAAAGAGATAGAAGCAGAGCTATTGTGGTCTGGGGAGGGTCAAGGTCTGGGGCCTCTCACTTGGTCTCTTCCTCAGTCTTTCCGGTTTTGCCCTACAGTTTGAAAAATCACAGCTCTAAATCAGTTTCCTCATTCGTAGATGAGGAGACAGGCCAGAGAAATTCAGTTGAGTAAATTGGCCTTGGAGCATGGCCAGGACTAAGCCAGCCTCCCCAGTCCTGATCTCTGCTGGGGCCGGTCCCCTCTCCCCTCTGCCTGGGACCTGTGTGAGCACAGTCTACAGAGGAGCAGGCTGGTTGTCCCTTCTGGGCAGCCAGCCCAGGTGACTGTTGGCTTGTGCTGAGTGACTGTGATGGACATGTGTGTGCCGTCCACAGGGTCAGTGGAGCTGCTTGGGGCGATGGCATACTGTGCTCCCAAGCAGCTGTCGTCCTGTCTGCCCAACATCGTGCCCAAGCTCACGGAAGTGCTGACCGACTCCCACGTGAAAGTACAGAAGGCTGGACAGCAGGCGCTCAGGCAGATCGGCTCTGTCATCAGGAACCCGGAGATCCTGGGTAGGCGTCTCCCACAGTGGGCAGTGGCCCTGGCTCCTCCTCCATCCCTGGACACTGCAAGGAACATGCGTTCATTCAGCAAAGATTTTTGCCCTCTGAGGACAGATATGTTCACAGTGAAATAAACTCTAAATTCTGGGAATCCCTTTTTCTAGGGTGATGAATAGAAAGTAGTTTGGAAGCGGTGGGTTTTCCTGCTTGTCTGGAGCAGCTGTCGTTGGTGGCACAAGTAGGGAAACTGAGTCACTGGCTCCGAAGCACCTTGACTGAGAGAGCCCTGTGTGCTAAGCTGAGCCCTGAGGTCAACAGACTTGAATGACAAGCTCTGGACCGAATCAGCAGCATCCAAAGTGTTAGGATCTGTGGAAACTTTCTAATCTAGCTCATGCCGGGAGACCTGTGAGAGAGGGGAAGGTTAGGGACAGGTTATCCCCTTACCTGTGCTCTTTAGTGTGGTTCTCCTGAGTGACCGGAAGAGGTTGACTTTTAGAAACAAGACCTAGCCACCCACCCTGAGCAGCGTGTCACACGTTAAATTTTAAGCTTCAGCGTGAAGTCTCAGTGCCCATCCAGTGTCGCTGAGCCCCGGTATTACTAGGTTTTTTTCATTCAGAAAATGCTGGGATTTTTGTTTGTTTTTGTTTTTTAAGGCATGAATAGGTATACTTGGATTTTGTTGCTGTTTTTTGCAATGTCCAACAGCCCTGGGAATATCTAAGGTCCGGAGCAGCCTCATCTCTACCAAATGAGTAGAAGTGGCTTCATTTTGAGAATTCGGCCTGTTTTTTTTTTAATTGAAATATAATTTGCATACTATAAAATTCACTTTTTAAGAATGTGTAATACAGTGGTTTTTATACATAAGCATCACCACTCTCTAGTTCTGGGACATTTTCATCAGCCCCAGAAGAAGCCCCAGATACTCATTAGCATTCAGTCTTCATTTCCTCCCTGACCCCCAGCCCCTGACAAATCTGTTTTTTGCTGTGGGTTTGCATATTCTGGACCTTTCCTGTAAATTGTACAATATGTGGCCTTTGTGTCTGGCATTTTAGAATCATGTTTTCAGGGTTCCCCCATGTTATGGTCTGTATCAGTGCTTCATCCTGTTCCATGGCCCAGGAGCATTCCATTGTACGTGCAGCCTGACCGCGTTTTGTTTACTGATTCGTTGATGGACATTTGGGTTGTTTCCTCTTTTTGGCTGTTAAGAATAGTGCTGCTGTGAACATTTGTGTGCAAGTCTTTTCTACAGAGGAGGTTTTAGTTCTCTTGGTTAGATACCTAGGAATGGGATTGTTCGCCCTGTGGTGCCTGACTTGTCGAGTAACTGCTAGACTGTTTTCCAAAGAGACTGTACCCGTCGGCACTCCCAGCAGCGGTGTGTGAGGATTCCAGTTGCCAGCACTGTTATTATCTGCAAAACCAACAGTGCTTACAGCCACCTTAGTGGGTGCGAAGTGGCATCTCCTTGTGGTTTTGATTTGCATTTTCCTAATGGCTAGTGATATTGAATGTCTTGTGCTTATTAGTCATTTGCATATCTTCTTTGGAGAACTGTCTGTGCAAATCCTCTACCTATTTTTAAATTGGATTATTAGATTTTTAAAAATTGTTGACAACCAGCATGAGACTTTGTAATGGTTGAACTTCTTGGGCTTGTGGGGAAGATAAACCAGGCTTTCCTCTTGGAATTCCTTCTGCGGGGCTGATGGCACTGAATTTGAGAGCTTATTTTATCTGGGCGTAGCTGCTCCGAGCGTGGTGTGCTTCACTTCCATCGGTGGTTTCAGTGTCTCAAAAGTTTTTCACAAAACCACTTTGGGTCACTGCTTCCAGAATAAGGTCCATGGTGCCTGAGGTCTCGTGAGGCCCAGCACTGTGATGCAAGTCAGGGCCCACGGAAGCCAGCCCGCAGGGTCCCACCAGAGCAGCCTCGCCCTGCCGAGGGCTGGCAGCTGCTGCCTCCGTGCCAGCTCCTCCTGTTGCAGCAAGCATTGCTCTTTGCAGACAGGCTGGCTTCCCGGGCTCCGACTTGCAGGGCTTCAGGCAGCAGTTACCCTGGACTCCCTTCTCTTCTGATCCCTCTGGTTCTGGGGACCCAGTGGCATTGCCACACCACAGACTCTTACAGACCAGTCTCTCTTCTGTTTGGACACGCAGCCATTGCCCCAGTCCTGCTGGATGCCCTGACGGACCCCTCCAGGAAGACCCAGAAGTGCTTGCAGACCCTACTGGACACCAAGTTTGTCCACTTCATTGACGCCCCGTCCCTGGCCCTCATCATGCCCATTGTCCAGAGGGCCTTCCAGGACCGTTCCACAGACACGCGGAAGATGGCAGCCCAGATTATTGGCAACATGTACTCCTTGACAGACCAGAAGGTAGCAGCCCAGCTGGGGCCAGTGCAGGACAGACCAGTAGATGCTGGTCTAGAGCGCAGAGCCCCTGTGCAGGAGGCATGGGAGGGGTGTGGGCACTGGGTCTCTGACTGTGTTTGGGAGGAGACACGGACCCTTTTGGGTGGAGGATGGAGATTTGGGTTCTCCGAGCATCTTGTAGCACAGTGTTTGAGTCCCTATCAGCTCAGCCCCAGGGGAGGCCCCGCACCGTGGGCCCTGTTACAGACTGCGGCGCAGGAAAGGTCCTGCCTCACCTTTGACCTTTCAGGAGCGTGGGGAAAGCGGCTGATGCTTTGGCTGCTTGCAGTGTTTTCTTGTTTCAAGCGTTCCCTTCTGTGAGTCTCAGGGGCAAGGGGAGATGGGCCTTGTTTGCCTCCTTGCTCCCAAGGCCTTGCATGTGTGACTGCACAGCCTCAGCTCTGCTTGGCTCACTGAGCTGTGGGCGCAGGAGATAAAGTGGGAGGGTGTATCAATCCTGTAAAATCTGGGAAACTGAAAAACGGAAAAAACAAAACATTTTACCCATAGTCCTCTAGCGCTAAAATGATTCCCGTTAATGTTTCTTTTTTAAAAAATCACATTTAAAAAGCTCTATCCCTGCCCTGGCCAGGTGGCTCAGTTGGTTGGAGCATCATCTTGTACAGCAAAAGGCTGTGGGTTTGATCCCTGGTCAGCAGGGCACACTCCTGGTTGTGGGCTCGAGCCCTGCTTGGGGCACGCACGGCAGGCAGCTGGTCGACGTTGCTCTCTCATCATCATTTCTTTCACTCTCTTTCCTCTCCCCTCTAAAAATCAATAAATATATCCTCAGATGAGGATAAAAAAATTATATTCCTGAACATCAACTTATTTCCAAACTAAAATGAATTATTCATAAAACTGATTTTTAATAATTATATGTCCGACAAGTTTATTTATTATAATTTACATAATTTATCATTGGTCATATAGTATCCAGGGTTTTTTGCATTTTAAATGTTGCTGTTGTGAACATAAGGCTTTTTCTATATTTAAAACTGTTCCTTAAAGCTGAATGCTATATTAAGAGATATAAACCTTTTAAGGTGAAGAAAAGGAAGATGAGCCCTGACTAGTGTTGTGCAGTGGGTTGGGCATTACCCCCCAAACTGAAAAGTTGCTGGTTCGATTCCTAGTTGGGTCACATGCCTGGGCTAGTGGGTCAGGTGCCTGGTTGAGGCATGTGTGACAGGCAACCTATTGATGTATCTCCCATACATCAATGTTTCTCTCCCTCTCTTTCTCCCTCCCTTGCCTTCTCTCTAAAAATAAATAAAATCTTTTTTTTTTAAGATTTTATTTATTTACTTTTAGAAGAGAGGAGAGGGAGAAAGAGAGGGAAAGAAACATCCATGTGCAAGAGATACATCAATCAGTTGCCTCTCACATGCGCCCCAGCCTGGGGACCTGGCCCACAGCCCAGGCACGTGCCCTGACTGGGAATCGAACCAGCAACCTTTCGGTTTACAGGCTGGTGCTCAATCCACTGAGCCACACCAGCCAGGGCTAAATAAAATCTTTATAAAAAATAAGAAAGGGAAGATGATAATGCAAGTCTGAAAGGAAAATGAAAATGCCAGAAATAATTTCCTAAAGATTTCAGAGGTGGGCAGGCGTTGGTTTTAAGAGAAGGGCAGGAGGGATAAGAGCATTGAGCTGTAGCTGGTGGCTCTGTCGACCTCTTGAAGATGGGCCTCGGGTCCCTTGCAGGTTTCCCCGAGCAATTGCATGGCCCCTTCCAGGGACCAGCCAGTCCCCTTCCCCCACCTCGTCTGGGTGTGCCCCTGCCGAGTGCTCCTCGTCAGCAGAGTTGTGAGGGCAGTGTCCGCAGCAGAATGGGTCCTGGAGGAAGCAGGGTCGGGCCCCCACCTGAGTCACATCTGTGTTGTTGCAGGACTTGGCTCCATACCTGCCGAGTGTGACGCCGGGCCTGAAAGCCTCTCTTCTGGACCCTGTACCTGAGGTGAGTCTGGGAGGAGACAGGGCAGGAGCTCATTACTGTAGCCCAGTCCTCAGAAAAACTGATTCCTAAGAATTTCCTCTAAGCTGCTTTTGTGTTTGGTGAAGGGAAGGAGACCTGAGGGACCCCTCCTTGTGCCTGCCTGGTCACCTAGTTTTGAGCCTTCAGCTCCTCCCCACCCCTTTTCTGGGTTACCTGACAGGTGCGGACGGTGTCTGCAAAGGCTCTTGGGGCCATGGTGAAGGGCATGGGGGAGTCGTGCTTTGAGGACTTGCTGCCGTGGCTGATGGAGACGCTGACCTATGAGCAGAGCTCCGTGGATCGCTCAGGCGCTGCACAAGGTGGGGCCAGCACAGGCCCAGGGGCCACCCCAGCAGTGCCCTCTAGGGGCCTCAGATCCGGTGGGTTCATTCTGTCTTATTGTTGCAGGGTTGGCCGAGGTCATGGCTGGCTTGGGGGTGGAGAAGTTGGAGAAGCTGATGCCAGAGATTGTGGCCACAGCCAGCAAAGTGGACATCGCACCGCACGTCCGAGATGGCTACATCATGATGTTCAACTACCTTCCCATCACCTTTGGGGACAAGTTCACTCCTTATGTGGGGCCCATCATCCCCTGTATCCTCAAAGTAGGCACTGATGACCAGGCCCAGGAGACGGGTACCGAGGAGGGTGGGATGCATGTGCTCTCCTGGTGAGCGAGGGCTGCCTGCTGACGGGGGCTGGTGGCAGGAGTCCTCACCCTGCTGTCCAAGGAGTCCCGTTTCTTTCTGGGTCTGGGTGCCTGGGGAGGCAGCCCTGGCTGACCCACCCTCTGTGCACAGGCTCTTGCTGATGAGAACGAGTTCGTGCGTGACACTGCCCTGCGTGCGGGCCAGCGGGTCATCTCCATGTACGCCGAGACAGCCATTGCCCTGCTGCTGCCCCAGCTGGAGCAGGGCCTCTTCGACGACCTCTGGAGGATAAGGTGAGAACTTGGGTGGGAAAAACCAGGGACCCCAGCTTTGCACTTTGGGAGTTCCTATTAAGAAATAAAGAGCAAAATGTTGCCAAGGAGATCTCACCTTTCTGCAGACCCTCACAGTTGACCATTTGGTGACTCCAGTTTCCTGGAGCAATGTCTTCACTCGGATTCTTTCTGTGATAGCTTGTCTTGAGTCAGTCTCCCGGTTGTATTACAGTTTAAACGTGAATACTTTTTAATCTGGAAAGTTTTCTTCTGGGAACTTATTTGAAGGACAAATTTGGTCGAGTGTTTCCAGGTGTAGATAGAAGGGTGTCTTGCAGTGCTGTTCATCACTTGAAAATCGGAGGCTGGTTTAAAAAAGGCACAGCACGTCCACACCGTGAACATTTATTCGGCCGTTACAAAGAACGGTGTGAGAACCGCTATCCACTGACACAGAAAGCTCCTCAGCCCACGGCTGCCATGGCAGCTCACTCGCACACCGTGCGGGGCGCGTGTCTCTGTGGCCGGTGTCCTGTCCAGGGCGTCCCTGGAGGGTTAGGCTGGTTGCCCAAGTAGTGGGGGGTTGGGGGTTTGCTTATATGCACTCTCTTTTCATATTTTTCTGTAATTTTGGAATTTTACGTTTGAATGTGACTGTCACTTATTATGATTATTAAACCGTGCTTAAATTGAAGAGAGATAACGTTTGTCCTCTAAGGCCTCTACTGACGCCTCCAGTCCAGACGATCAGCATGCCTGATCTCCCGTTAATGCTTCACTCTGTGCTGTCTCTCTGTTTAAAATAACTTCCTACAGAAATTTTCATGTATTCTTTCGAAAAATACTTGTTTTTCTTTACTACAGTTCATTAGTAGAACACTTGGTAAGAAAATTCATGGGAAGGTGTAAAGAAATGAGAATTGCCTGTAACTTTTCTCCCATCCTAGAATAGCCACCTTGAATATTTCCCGTGCCTTTCCTCACAGTCTCTCTCTGCCTGGCGCTTGGCTGAGCCCCAGGGCTGCCCCTTGCAGCTGTGTGACTCTGTGCTTGGCTTGCCTCTCAGGTTCAGCTCCGTTCAGCTCCTCGGGGACCTCTTGTTCCACATCTCAGGAGTCACCGGAAAGATGACCACAGAAACCGCCTCCGAGGATGATAACTTTGGGACGGCCCAGTCCAACAAGGTGTGCACATTCAGTCCGTTCTCCTTGCTGCGCTGGTGGCTGGCGGGTGCCAGGCACTCACGCTGTGGGGGCTTTACCATCCGTGTTCTCTGTTTCTCTCTGCCGGCTGCAGGCTATCATCACTGCCCTGGGGGTGGACCGGCGGAACCGGGTGCTGGCAGGGCTGTACATGGGCCGCTCAGACACCCAGCTGGTGGTGCGGCAAGCATCCCTGCACGTCTGGAAGATCGTGGTCTCCAATACTCCCCGCACCTTGCGTGAGATCCTGCCTACTCTCTTTGGGCTGCTGCTGGGTTTCCTGGCCAGCACGTGTGCAGATAAGAGAACGGTGAGTTTCCTGGGCCTTGTTTCTGGCCTAGCAGCCCCTGAGGCTTCCTTTCAGAGGCTAGAAAGATGGGTCTGCAGAGACTGGGAGAGTGCCTCGGGTCCCCTGTCTTTAACAGGGAGCATGTGTTTATTTACTTGGTCATTCAGCAAATGCTTACGAAGCAACTGCTGTGTGCTAAGCAGGGTTGTGAGGCCTGAGATGCAATGGAGCAAAAAGGCAGCCTCACTCCTTGTCCTTGTGGAGCGACGGTCTGGCAGAGGTGGATGTTAGTCAAATACACAGACAAGTGTGTTATGCAGCTGTGGCAAGTGCTGCATGGCGCTGCTAGTGCTTACAACGGACGTTTAGCCCAGCTGGGGCATCAGGAAAGGCTTCTCTGAAGAAATGGTGCTTGAAGATGAAAGATGATTAACCACTGGTCAAGTGAGGAGGTGATAAAGGGCTATTCCACACAGAAGGAATAGTGCTTCAGATACAAGGACAGGCTGTGCAAAGGCCCTGTGGTGGGCAGGAGCATGCCAACAGTGGGGGCTGAGCACAGGCCGGTGGGTCTGGAGTGAGAAAGCAGGCAGGAGCAAGCGTGATGTGAGATACGGCTGGTGTGCCGGGCGAGGGAGGGCAGTGTTCCTGTTGGGTGGAGGGGCCCAGCCCTGGCTGATGCTCACTTCTGCCAGTCCCCTTTGGCCCACTCCAGCCCCCATCCCTGGAAAACAGACTGAGTGTTTGGCTCTAAAGAAGGGTTTGCATGAGGCCTCAGAGGAGATGGGTTTTTTCCTAAAGCGTTTGTTCCAAATTCAGCTCCCCTTGGGCAAGGTCACAGGGTTAAGTGACTTCTAGGCTGCAGTTCTCAATCCAGGGAAATTGGCCCTTGACCAGAGAGCACATGCTGACTTTCTTGTTCATACATGAGGTACCAGCTCTTGGTTTAGGTTGTGTAGGTACGTGTGACACACAGAGATCACCTCACTGTGTAGTGTTATGGGGGTTCTGCAGGGTTAAGAGCATTTGGAGAAGTCGAGTCAGTGACTCGGATAAAGTCTAGGAGGGTCTAGGACCCTTGTTCTGAAGTTTGCAGGGAGTTGATGTCCTGGCTTGGTCTCTGCCGACAGATTGCGGCGAGGACATTAGGAGATCTCGTCCGGAAGTTAGGGGAGAAAATCCTGCCTGAGATCATCCCCATCCTCGAGGAAGGCTTGAGGTCTCAGAAGAGCGATGAGAGGCAGGGCGTGTGCATCGGGCTGAGCGAGATCATGAAGTCCACCAGCCGGGACGCCGTGAGTATCTTCTGAGGGCACTGCAGGCCTTGCACCTGCAGGTGACCTGACTCACGGCTGCTGGGGAGGTTACGGGAGAAGCTGCATCACTGGGGACACTTCACTGCACCCAAGTGAGAACATGCAAACCTCATTCCAGAGGGCACTGCTGGCAAGGGGTTGCTGGCGGGGCCCCATGTGGACAGGACTGTCCTGCCCCTTAGCTTTCCTGTCAGATTTGCTGGCTGAAAACTAAATGATTTCGAGGCCTTGAGTGGCCTTTGGAAATTCGAGATGGTCTTTTTCTCACCATTCTTGAGGTTGCTCTCAATTAATCCCTTTGTGTCAATATATCAGTTCAGTCAAAATATGTGGTGCCCTGTGCAGGGAAAGCGGGTGTGCATGTGTGTGAGGAGTGGGGAGCAGGAAGGCTGTGCACTCCTTCTTAGAAGTACAGCAGATGAGAGGAAGTACCTGGCTGGTGGAAACGTACTGTCTTCAGCAGTGGCAGTTTCCGTAGTAGTTCAAGGGCTTTGGGAGTCCTTTTCACTGACCTTACTGTCTGAGGTCATTGATCCTTGAAACCTTCCCGAAGGGTGGGTTGGGTGCGTACACGGGCTCTCGATTGGGAGGCAGGCACTATAGTGGTGCATTGGGCGGCTGGTCAGAAATGTAAGCGCGTGGCCAGTGGCTTAGCCTGGGCATTCTCAGCGGATTTGCTGGATCTGTCTCCTGTGTGTATCAGTATAAGTATTACATTTGGGGATTTTACTTGTATTTGGCAAAGAATACAAATCAGTTCTGTCAACAGAGAGTTGGGATTCATTGAGTAGCTACCGAGTCCCCAAAGATGGAGGCCTTGCCGGTGGCAGGCCGACCGTAACCAGCCCTTCGGTTCACAGTGATCTTTGCTCTGGTGGAGTTGGTTACCAGGGGAACAGAGCTGTCCTTGGCTCCACGGTAGCCCCAGGACTCTGTAGAGGAGCAAGTCTTTGAGTTGGAGTTGAAGAAGAACTTGGAGTTTTTTGAGAGGATAGGCAAAGGAATGAGTTGGGGGAGGGGAGATGATGTCAGGCAGCCTCGCCTTGGGAAGCACGTTGGAGCTCCTGTAGGGGATGGAGAGCATCTGGAGGACTCACCTTAAAAATCAGGCTGTTAATTATGAAGCCTGGCTTTAGACCCCTCACGGGTGGATTACATATCCTCTCCACTTTTGTAGATCTGCACGTTTTCCCAGAAGACAGCCAAGCTAAAAGAAAAGCCACGGGAGTGGTAGTGGCCTGGCTGGGCCAGAGATCCTGGCTGTCCTCCCTCGCACGCCTCCGCCCCCCCCTTTTCCCCCACTGTGTCAGGTGCAGTGTACGTGCTGTTGCAGGTGCTGTATTTTTCCGAGTCCCTCGTGCCCACGGCAAGGAAGGCTTTGTGCGATCCGCTGGAAGAGGTCAGAGAGGCGGCCGCCAAGACCTTTGAGCAGCTGCACTCCACCATCGGCCACCAGGCTCTGGAGGACATCCTCCCGTTTTTACTGAGGCAGCTGGTGAGTGGGCCCACCACACACCTCCCAGCTTGGCTCTTACTGTCTTTGTGGAAGTGAAACACGAGGGGCTTATTACGCCAAGGCAGCCGTGGTGTGGGCCCCGGCAGGGTGGGTGCGGCGGCAGCAGATGGGGCTGTGTGCTTCTCCTTTGACAGTCGGTGAATGTGGGTGCAGTGGGGGAGGGAGGAGAGCAGAGAAGGGGACTGGTGGTGGCTGGTCCAGATAGCAGAGGTGGGGGGCAGCCAGCTCCTCAGTGTTGCCCCTGACCCCGCTCTGTAGGAGGACGATGAGGTGTCAGAATTTGCCTTGGATGGTCTGAAGCAAGTCATGGCCATCAAGAGTCGTGTTGTGCTGCCCTACCTCGTGCCCAAGGTAAATCCCGCCAGGGGCAGTCCCCTCTGGTCCAGAAGCCACAGCTGCATCATTGTTCCTAGGCCTGCTGTGGACATCCATGCTGAACTCAGATTTTAGGGGAGGTGGGTGGTGGGTGCAGGACACCCTGGAGTGGATGCTGAGCCCTGAACAGCAGGGCACAGGCTCCCCCAGAGCCTAGTGCAGCAGGGACGGGCGACATTCCTTGTGTTGACAGTGTTCGTCCCTCTACAGCTGACAACCCCGCCCGTCAATACGCGGGTGCTGGCCTTCCTCTCTTCTGTGGCAGGCGATGCCCTGACCCGTCATCTTGGCGTGATCCTTCCTGCGGTCATGCTGGCCCTGAAGGAGAAGCTGGGGACTCCAGACGAGCAGCTGGTGAGTGTCAGGGCCACTCTTGGCGGCTAACGGCAGTCCTGTCCGGGCTCGCGGAGCTGAGCTCAGCCCCAGTGTCTCCTGTGGTTGTAGGAGATGGCCAACTGTCAGGCCGTGATCCTCTCAGTAGAGGATGACATCGGGCACCGGATCATCATCGAGGATCTGTTGGAAGCCACCCGCTGCCCTGAGGTGGGCATGAGGCAGGCCGCCGCTGTCATCCTCAACATCTACTGCTCCCGCTCGAAGGCGGACTACAGCAGCCACCTGCGGAGCCTGGTCTCTGGCCTGATCCGCCTCTTCAATGACTCCAGCCCTGTGGTTCTGGAGGAGAGCTGGGACGCACTGAATGCCATCACCAAGGTCAGGGCACTGCTGACCCCACAACCAGCTTTTGACCATAGGCAGTTCCAGACGCTCACAAGACTAGACTCTTAAAATGACCCCCATGTAGCTACACCTGCCTTCAAAGTCTCTTCGTTCACAGCCACTCTCCTTTGTACTCCCACCCACACCCTTCCCCTGCTATGCTATTTCGAAGTGGCCTTGATAGGGCTGTACTTAGAGCTCTGACAGCTTCTCCTCTCTTTTCTGGCTGGCCACAGAAGCTGGATGCCGGCAACCAGCTGGCCCTGATCGAAGAACTCCACAAAGAAATCCGGCTCGTAGGGAATGAGTGCAAAGGCGTGCACGTGCCAGGGTTCTGCCTCCCAAAGAAGGTAAGCCAGGGCTCGTGAGAGGGTGCCGTGGGCATGCCGCCTCCCTCTGCCTCCCCCACAGGCCAGGTGGGGGAGGAGTAGCCAGGCAGCTGTGCGTTAACCTGCCAACGGTCCAGGTGCTCTTCTGCACCTTCACAGACCGCGTGCTCCTTCCCCATGAGGTGATCACAGGGGGTGGGGTTCATGCCACCTTCGATTTAAGCTGTGGGGGTGAGTCACGAAGGTGACAGTAGTGCGTGTGCCTGTGTGATAGGCCTGGTGGGACTCTTATCTTCTGGTCACCATTAAGTTAAGACTATTCCCCAGCCAGCAGCCTCTCCGGCTGAGATCCCGGAAGCCTGAATCAGTCACCCGTGGAATTGTGGAGAGGGTGGTGACAGGAGCATCTTGCTTTGGAATCTCAAAGACCTGGGCCCAGCGCCTTTGAGATTCGACTCTCACATGCGATTTTCTTGTCAGGGAGTAACGTCCATTCTTCCAGTGCTGCGGGAGGGGGTCCTGACTGGCAGTCCAGAACAGAAAGAGGAAGCCGCCAAAGCTTTGGGTTTGGTGATCCGCCTGACCTCAGCCGATGCCCTGCGGCCCTCCGTGGTTAGCATCACAGGCCCTCTGATTCGCATCCTGGGGGACCGGTTCAGCTGGAACGTGAAGGCGGCTCTGCTCGAGACCCTCAGCCTCTTGCTGGCCAAGGTGAGCGACTAATGGGTTCAATCTCTTGGTCTATTTGGATCTCGGAGAATAGATCTGTCTGCAGAAATGGCATAGTAAAGGGTGCTAGGAGCGTGGAGTCTAGATTCACACTACACAGTACTCAATTACAGGCCCACCACTGAAGAGCTGTGTGGCTGCAGTGACCTTGGGAAAGTCCTTAGCCTCTGAGCCTGCCTCCTCACTTCAGCTCAAGAGCCACCGGTACTGCCTGCTGGCGCGGGGCTATGAAACGGGGCCTCAGAGGAGATAGCATCAGGCACCGTGCCTGGCACATTCTAAGCACTCAATGCACATTTATTGCTCTTATTTTGAAGAGCTGCTGGTTTAAAGGAAAAAATCCAGGGCCACATAAATACAACTAACACGTTATTTAAGTGTGCTTCCACTGTTACTCCGTTCTTTCCCCTCGTAGAGGGAGAGGCAGAGAACCTGATGAGAGGAAGAAAAGGAATTCTGAGAGCAGCTGAAGTAACTCTACTTTTTGCCCAAAGTGTAAGAAGCAAAGATCCACAATATTAACCACTTCTGATGTTTTAGGGGGCAGTAATTAAGCCCTTTAGGTTTAAAAAAGGATAAACAGAACCAAGATTTCTTATAAAAAATAATGAATAGCTTGAGGTTTGGAAACAAAAGCAAGCTTAACATTTTTAGCATTCTTTTTTTTTCCTTTTTGAAGAAATGTGGGGAGCAACTTTCCAACTGAAAATGGGATTGTGAGCATCAGCCTCAGGCCCTTTTTAAAAAATTAAGTGTCGTCTTCGCTTTGCTTTCTTGCCTACAAATGGAGCCCTTCTCTCACGGAATTTGCCCCTTAGGCCACTGGTGAGATGTTACTCACTGGCGGACGGTTCCCGCCTCGCAAACTCACCACCCCTGCTCTGGTGTGCCTCCCAGCGGGCTGCAACCGGCCGACCCCAGGATTTCCAGACCTGCAGAGAGCTGCTCTGATTTTTCCATTTAGCAATAAGGAAATCCTTAGTCTTGGACCCGTCTGCATTTTATCACTAGTATACCTGTTTTTCTGTAGATGGGCAGGGATTGAGCTGGATTTCCCATGGGAGGGGTGCACATGTGTACAGGGATGACTTCCAGAGGTCGTTTGTTTCATAGGACCGTGCTGGGGGCTAAATGTCAGGTGCTCAGGGGGTGGCACCCATCCTCACGCACCCAGTTCGTTCCCGTCTTTGACTAGAATAGCTCTTCAGCAGTGCAGACAGCACCTGTGTGCCTGCTCTGTAACGTGTTCGGAGACAGAGGCGCCGAGTCACTTGCCCACGCGGACAGGTCTCCGCCAGGCCAAGCTGGCGGCTCCCTCAGTGGTGGTGCTGTCCTCCTGCCCCTGCCACTTTTCCCTGTGCAGTGAAGGGCGCTGGAAACAGAAGAGGGGGCAGAGCATGACCTGTCTGCGCTTGGCTCTCCCGTCTTACGGGATACCTGTTCCCAGCCCATGCTGGTTTGTGACGGCCCTTTCATGCCTGTAGCACACCTGGACTGCACCTCAGCTGTGCTCTCAGACGTGGGTTTTTCTCACAGGTCGGGATCGCCCTGAAGCCCTTCCTGCCTCAGCTGCAGACCACTTTCACCAAAGCGCTGCAGGACTCCAACCGGGGGGTCCGCCTGAAGGCTGCCGATGCGCTGGGGAAGCTCATTTCCATCCACATCAAGGTGGACCCTCTCTTTACAGAGCTGCTGAATGGAATCCGAGTCATGGAGGACCCGGGTATCAGGTGAGGGGCCAGCAGGGCAGTGCTGTGGCCAGGCCAGGCCTGCGGGGTAGAAGCAGTAGTGAAGGAGAGCCGGGTCTGAGTTGGGTACGTTGGTTCCATAGGGACACCATGCTGCAGGCCCTGAGGTTTGTGATCCAAGGAGCAGGGGGCAAGGTGGACGTGGTCATCCGGAAAAACGTCATCTCCCTCCTGCTGAGCATGCTGGGACACGACGAGGTACGGCTGCAGGGGCTGGCGGGGCTGGCGGGCTCTTTCCTTTGGTCGGCGTCTCTGCTCTGCGTTAGAAGCACCTGGTGCAGCTGCCAGCTGGTCTGTAGTTGTTGTCACTCCTGACGTTCACGTTGTCTCTTATGTTCACTGACCTGTGCTTGTGGGGGAGATGAGGCCAGCAGTATTGATGATGACACCCGGGTCCTCAAGTCTCAGATCGCTCGTGAACTTGTTCTGTAATTGTAAACACATCACTCTCCCTCTCTGCCCCTCATTTCCCCGTTTGTAAAACAACGTTTCATTTATTGGTTCAGAGAACACTTGCTGAGCAGAAGGGCTGAGCCTAGAGTTGACTAATCCGTGGTCGCAGCCTTCAGGAAAGCGTGTCTCGTGTCTGTCCCCGTGGGAGGTCCTAGCTCTGTTGGAGAGGGAGATGCTTGCCTCGCCCACACGCTCGCCCTCGGTGGAGTCGGAACCAGAGCGGGAGCCCTGTGACTCCCGGTTCTGCCCCAGTCCTGTTAGTGCAGTCAGCCCTTCCTCCCCTGGTCTGGGAGCCCCTGTTAACACCCCGCTGGCTGCACAGCGCCGTGGCAGGTCCAGCGGGGGCTGAGTCTGTGGGTAAGAACGTTCTCTTTCCCCCCTGCTGTGTGGCTTGACTTACATCTGTGGCGCTGGTCTCCGGGGAGAGGCCTTTGGGTTCATGCGTGCGCTGCATTGTGTGCCCGCACACAGGCTGGCCCTTGTTGCTGCCTCATCTATCACGGCTCCTCAGGTCTGGTCTGACCCGCAGCCACCAGCTGTCTGACTGCAGCCCTGCCTTCTCTGGGGTTCCCCAGGGAGACTACCCTGGGGAACAGTCTATCAGGGTTCGACAGGGCCCTAGACAGTGGAAGCAAAAGTGAGTATTTAAACCAATTTGCATTTCACCGCAATGGAGCTTAAAATAGATCCTGTTGGAGATAGTGGGTGTCAGAGAGAGCCAGATTTAGCTTTGCCGGGCACCTGGGCTTCTGCTCAGAGCTCAGAGGCCCAAAGGGCTGGCAGACGGACACCCTCCTGCCACTCAGAATCTCCCCTGGTCGAAAGTGGTAACCTAGGGTGCCGACCTGGCATTAGCCTCCCCGTGGGTCGTTGAGTCCCGGTTGGTTGTTTGGTTGGTTGGGGGAGGCGCATCAAGTTGGCATTTACTGTCACTGCAGCATGGAACCTGAAATCCACCTGCCTAGAGTCACGTCATTAGCTGACGTAGAAGGAGCCGTTTGTGAGTCTGACTTGGATTTCAGCTGAAAATGCTTGGCCTTAACCTGTCTTTGTCGGGTTGATTAGTGGCTTCAGTGTGACTTCCTGTGACAAACCCTAATATAGGTGGCAGTGGCACACCAACATAGTAGAGAGATAGCAGTGAGTCCCCCTGGACACCCAAGACTGTGGGGGAAAAAGAGCTCAAGGGGTTCTCTAGCTGCGTGGGCAGGAGCCTCCCCTCTCTGTGCCCTACCTTTCCTCTCAGGGTTGTTCATAGTACTTGAGATAATAGTGTAAAGCATTCAGCCTTCCTGAGAGGCAAGGTGCTGTGTAAATACAGTCATTACTGCTGTCACGACGGCAATTACCATGTGCCCACACTGGAGTTTCATAATTAAGTGGAGTGCTGGGTGTGTGGTTTTCACTCCACGTCAGGTGGCGGTTGTAGTGAATGGCAGCCCCGGTCGGGCAGCAGGGGTACCAGAGCCTGGAAGAAGGGCTGCACTTCAAGCTCCTGAGATGCTTGTCTGCTCTCTGCCCTGGACACTGTCGCCTGGGTGACCATGGAGCTGGTGGGATGGCTTGCACCACCCTTCAGTCCCTTCTCTGCTCTGTCAGGACAACACTCGCATCTCCTCGGCCGGGTGCCTCGGGGAACTGTGTGCCTTCCTGACCGAAGAGGAGCTTAGCGCTGTTCTTCAGCAGTGCCTGCTGGGTAGGTCTTTTGTGCACTGGGGGCTTCCCTGGGGGAGAGCCGTGGACACCTCTCTCCCCTTCCCCTCATAGGGTGTTCTGGCAGCAGGACTGCCCTCTCCTTGGGACTCCAGCTATTAAAACAAAACAGTTTCCAGTGCCCCTGTAGCCCTGAGTGTCTGCTTGAAGGACACAGCCAGAAGTCTAAAGGGATTTGTGAGAGCATCTCCTCAACATGCCACTGTGGGCAGGGAGACCCTCGTACAGTGTGGACCGGGGTTCCCACCAGGATAAGTTGGCATGCTAGTCTCAGAGGTGGGGCAGGCCCGTGGGTTTGGAGGGGACATGCTGTTAAGTGCTGGGTGACCCCAGTGTATCTTTCCACCCAGCGGACGTGTCTGGCATTGATTGGATGGTTCGGCATGGGCGGAGCCTGGCCCTCTCCGTGGCTGTAAACGTGGCCCCCAGCAGACTCTGCACAGGCAAATACAGCAGCGAAGTTCAGGACATGATCCTCAGCAATGCCATGGCAGACAGGGTAAGGCTATGGGGCAGCCAGACCAGGCTGCCCCTCCCCCAGCCAGATTCCTCTGCCAGAGCCTCTCTGACACAGCACAGGGTGGGGAGGTTCCCTGGCTGGGTAGTCAGAAGCAAGGGTTTAAGTTTTACATTTGCTGGTAACTTGTTGTGCCCTTGGAACAGTAATTGCTCTCCCTGGCCCCAGTTTCATCATCTAAACAGAGTAGTTTGGGTTGAACCATCTACAGGTCTTTTCCAGCGAGAAAGTCTCTGATCCCTGTTCCTGGAACCAGTGACGTAGACTCTGTTCGTCTGCCTCCCAGCCAGGGCAGCCTGTCTGCAGGAGCGTTGTTGGGGGGTCTTTGGTGTGGGGTCAGGTGGCTGTTGGTGCAGAGCCGGGGTCCTGGCGATTCCTGGGGAACAGGGCTGTGCCTTGCCCCGCTGCTCCAAGGAAGGAAGGAGCGGGATGCTCCCCTTCGAAGCTCTCTCCTCCCTCCACAGATCCCCATTGCGGTGAGCGGGGTCCGAGGCATGGGCTTCCTGATGAAGCATCACATTGAGACGGGAGGAGGCCAGCTGCCTGCCAAACTCTCCAGCCTGCTCATTAAGGTGGGCGGGGCCCGCCGGCCTGTGAGAGGGCCCATGACCGAAGAGCACTGCAAGTGAGCACTTGGACTAGCCGTGCTCGGGGAGGTCTCACTGGGGAGCCCGCAGCACATCTCTGAGCCCTGAGGGATGGAACGCAGAGTGGCTGTCTCTGTGTGTATTTTCCCCAACTTTTGTCAGATTTTCAAACAGACCTGTGACCCCAGTCAAGTTGAGAACCAGCATTTTAAGCACTTTTTCCCTAGGCATCCTGATTTTGTAACACTAGGGACATGCCTCCCTTTAGCTGGCATGGCACTTGCTAGCGTGGCTGCTGTGGGGCATATAAGCCGGGGAGCCAGACAGTGGGGCCCCCCGCAGCCTGTGTAATAAAGTGTGCTTCTCAAACATTGTTGTACGCACAAGTCAGGACCAGAACCTGCATTTTAAGAGATGTGACCAAGCTTGAGATTCTGCCTCTGTAGCCAGTTCCCAGGCACTGGCATTGTTGCTGGTGCATGGACCTTGCTTTGAGCAGTGAGGTCCCAAAGGGTGGGGGCCCCCAACCTGGAAACCCCCAGATCCCTGCTTAGTGTTTTAAGGGCCTCTGTGCAGACATCACCCTGAATGCAGCTGTTCATCAGCATTTGTTTACTGAGGGCCCACTGTACCCGCCGCTGGGCTGGACGCTGGAAGGATAGAGATAAACCAGGCAGACAAGATCTTGAGTTGGGGGCACACAGAGAGCCTGGGGACGGGGTGCTAACTTAAATGGGGTTGTCAGGAGGGACCTCTGAAGGCTGGCATTTGAGCTGAGACTGGAAATGTGGATGCAGAGGAACCCACTGAGCAAGAGTCTGGGGCAAGCACATCGCAGGCAGTGGGACCAGCCAGTGCAGAGGCCTGAGGCAGGAAGGTGCATGGTATATTTGAGGAAGTGAAAGCCTGGTGTGGGTCAAGTAGTGAGCACAGGGCAGAATGGCATGAGATGAAGTAGAATCCCACCCCGTCACCTTCCCATGGGAGGGAAGGTGTCAAAAGGGAGCAGTGGGGTCAGTTTCCATGATGGAGAGAGTGTCAGGGAGGAAACGGGCTTCTTTGAGGAACAGACCAGATGTGCCTGCCTAAAACAGCCTGTGTGCCTCTTCACAGTGTCTGCAGAACCCATCCAGTGATATCAGGCTGGTGGCTGAGAAGATGATCTGGTGGGCGAATAAGGACCCGCTGCCTCCCCTGGACCCCCAAGCCATCAAACCCATTCTGAAGGCTCTTCTGGACAACACCAAGGATAAGAACACCGTCGTTAGGGCCTACAGTGACCAGGCGATTGTCAACCTCCTCAAGATGAGGCAGGGTGAAGAGGTGTTTCAGGTGGGAGCTTGGGACTGCAGCGCCTCCCGGGGCATGCTGTGGGGGTTCGTCCTGCAGGTCTTCTGCAGGGCAGTGTTAAACACCCTGCTCTTTCACGCCCTGCTGTGTGCGTGAGTGCAGAGGGCCCGACTGTGACCAGGTGGCTGGTCTAGTGCCCGAGAACAATCCTCTCTCCCTGTTTTGGCAACATCAAATTTTTTTCCATCAAATGTCAGGCGGCACCCAATCTATGAGACCTGTGCCAGCCAGGCTGCCCGCTGCAGCCCAGATCCCTGCTCACTCAGCCTCTGCGCCTGGGCCGTTGTTGAAGCGCTGCAGACTCAAACCACCACTGCCTCGCCCTGTGAGAAGTGCGATGAGTGGTGTTCGTGGCTTTCCCTGGAGCCATCTGATCGTACTTGGCCAGGTTGCCCTCTGGTTCTGGTTCTGGTTCTGGTTCTGAGGTTAACACTCATTTTTGTCTTTGGTTGGAGAAACCTGAAGCCTTATTTTCTGACTCTGCCTCCTTGTTTCCATCTTTTCCACAGTCCCTCTCCAAGATCCTGGATGTAGCCAGTTTAGAGATGCTGAATGAGTGCAATCGAAGGTCGCTGAAGAAGCTGGCCAGCCAGGCCGACTCCATGGAGCCGGTGGACGACACCATTCTGACCTGAGGGGCCTAGGCCCTGCCCGCTGGGCCATGGGAGCATCTCGGCTCCACCTCTTTGTTCAGTGTTTTCATTTTTGAAAATACGCTTGTTCCAACGGGGAGCTTAGGAGATGGCATTCCCAGAAAGTATTTTAATGTATCAACAGACCACAGCCAAAGCCTTAAATCAAACCCACACACGACCGAAGACGGCCTCCTCCACCGCTCACCCGTTCCTCTGGAGAGGGAAGAGCACATGTGTGAGCCTCACCAGACGGAGGCCCAGCACTGGTCACCCACGCCAGCATGACTGGCCAGACTTCTGGTTCTTCTTTTGGGTTCCAGCTCTGGCTCCGGAGCCAGCACTACCAGCCTGGGGCCTAGATCCTGAGTGGGGCGCCGGACTGTGTAGGTTTGCCCAGCGTGGTGTGTCTTGGCGCGGCTTTTCCGTGCCGTGCGGCCCAAGAACATCTGACCCCTGTCGGGTGAAAATGATACTCAGGACGCCTTGGAGTTCACAGGTCGGAGAAGGGTGACAGGTTTAAAGGCGGGTTGTTTGAAGGAGGAATGTTTAATAAAGGCTTTGATTTCATCTTGATATAAGCCAATTTTTAAAACTCTCCAAGCACCCATTCGACACGAAGCTTCCTGTGTCAGGGATAAGGCAAGGCTGGCAGCTGTTTCATTAACCAGCGGCAACACTCCGCTTTCTGAGTGTCTCTCTTCCTGTCGGAAGTCGTGTAGGTGTCTGCAGACTTCTCTGTCCCGAGGTCGGGTCTGGAAAGGTGTGCAGCCAGGCCTGCGACCTCACCTAGTGTGGACAATGAGCCACTTCCCCGCTCTGCCCTGACTCAGGGAGGCGGGGAGCTTCTGTAGCCAAGCTTTAAAGAGCTCTCTGTGCCCTCTGTGGAGTGGGAACCCCATTCCTGCGGGCAGAGGACTTGCAGAGGAAGCCAGAGTGGCAGCTCAGCATCTGCTCCTTTATGAATGACTTCCTTCCTCCTGGTTCTTAGAAGGCTCGTGATTCCTGCGTCCTGTCTGGTGGCACACGCCCTACTGGGCTTAGTGACGCAAGTTTTTCTGGACCATTTCCCTGGTCACAATAGGAAATAAACCTCTATTAAAATTATGGATCGGAGCTGTAAGAGGAAGAAACGTAAAACATGGTGGTAGCAAACTGCCTTTGTAAAAGGTCTAAAGTGCTGTACCAAAAAAAGCCAGGCTTTGCTTATTAATAATGTGGCAGAGGTAGAAAGCCCTGTGACTCAGCACTTCTGATGGATAAGACAAGGTGACCTCTTAAGATATTTCTGATGAGATCCTTGCTTTCGATGCCTAAGCCTTACATGTCACAGGATTTTCTATTTTCTCGCAGCAGACATGGTCTCAGCTGGCTCAATGTAATTGTAGATTCCCAGCGCTGGAAGGGACCTTGAGAGGGGAGCTGAGTCAGTCTCCACAGCCAAAGCGGCCAATGGTTTCCGTTTCTGGTAGTCACGGCAACTGTAACTGTTCCCTGCTTTTGGGAGGCAGATGGTCATTAGCGTCCTCCCAGCTGCCTGGGGCATACGTCCAGCAGGCTGTCCGCGTGTGTGGTCAGCTCTGCCGGTTAGCTGTGGAGAGGTATAGCGGTGAAGTTTCTGGGTGAGGGGCTCTGGGCCGGGAACCTCTGTTAAGCCCCTGGTGGTCTTCAGTGTTTCCTCCAGGATCTTCCCACTGACGCTGTGCCTGCCTCTGGTGTTCAGTCCACACTCTGACATCGGGAGGGGCACCTGAGGTCCTTAGAGGTGGGAGACATTCAACAAACATTCAAAATCTAAAGGAAAAAGAGCAGGTTCCAGTTCTAGGAACCGGAGGTGGACGAGTGCTCTCTGTTCAGGGTAGACGATGACTCGAGGCTCCAGAGCACATTGAATTGTACTCCCTGAGTCTGGAGGGGAGGGTGTGGACCCCCAGGAAGTGGGCTCTGAAGGGCTGCCCAGACGTGACAGTGGAGCTGACGGAGGGCCTGGTCAGCCCAGACCAAACACCCTGAAGGAACTGGCGCCTGGCACAACACACAGCCGTCTGCCCTGGTGATTGGCATGGCTCTGTAGCCTTGGGCAGGCCAGCCAACCGAGTTGGCTGGTTTTGTCTGTAAATGGGGAATCTGGAATGGAAGCTCTCAAAATCTCTTATTCTCCAAATTGTCCTTTAGGGATTAATAGTAATTGTAACAGATGACATTTGGCATTTTTCTTTAATCTTCTCAACCTGTGGGGGGTGGTCTTGTTATCAGTGTTTCCTAGAGGAAACTGAGGCAGAGAAGTCACTAGCCCTGGGTTACCTGGCTAATAGACGGCAGTCCACCCCCAGAGCTCAGATCTTAGCCTTTCTCTTCCTCCCGTGCCAGCTGCTTAGGCAGGAGCATTTTTCACTCTTTGGGACAGTGTTTCTGAGCCTTTCCTGTCCCGGCACATTGGTGGCGAACGTTCAGGTGCCACCCTGGGTCCGCTCCGGATGACTGGCCCCGGGCTCCTCCCATCCCAGGCCTTGCCCAGCTGCTCTGCGGCCTGATCAGCAATACCTCTCCCCGTTCAGGGGGCACTTGCTGGGAAAGTCTTTAGAAGAGATGTTTATTGTTTCAGACTTTCGGTGGCCCCTGGAGAGAGGACGCCCCTCCTTCTCTGCCATGGTCCTGAAAGGCAATGACAGGGTAGGCCCTTAGCCACTCAGGGGAAGCAGAACAGCATCCCCAGGCCTTCAGCTTACTCTCGGAAACTCGGGAATCCTGAGCATGGAGGATTAAATGTGGGAGAGTTTGCTTCTGGGAAACAAACCTATAGGTTAAGTTGCCCCAGTCACTGCTGTGGTGCTAGGGGGCTCAGGAGAGTGGCAAAGGACATGCCGGAGGGACTTTTATTTGCAGGGACTTGGAGACACTTTACTGGGGGCAGATTTTGAAACAAGTTGGCAGGATTGTTTTTCTCCTGAGTATGGGTCTGTGTGGATGTGTCTCAGGTTGCCTTCGAGCCTTTGTAAACTAGAATAGGGAGAAAGCAGCAGCAGCCCAACTTAGAAGATGATTGAGGCCCTACATATTTTTAAGGAAATGCGGGTAGCGCTCTTGAGTTCTGGTACAGTGTACCGTGTGTAGTGGGGCCACGCAGATTTGGAGGTCAGGTTTGAACCTTAACTTGACCGCTTGAGTCAGCTAGGTGACCCACAGCATGGTCCCGAGTCTCCCTGAACTCCGTGTCCTCACCTGTGCGGTGATGGTCCAGTCACCCAGGCCTGTCTGCAGTGAACGAGACGACGCACTCTGCCCGGGCCGGGACACAGAAGGTGCTCACACGCAGCTGATGCCAGCAGTGTGAGGTGTCCACGAAGGGAAGCGACACCAGCTGGGCACCTGTGCCCACCCGGGGCATGTCACCGGGACGGCCCTCTCAGCGTCGGGGTGCAACTGCTGGGCCCAGGATTTGCAGGTGCGTTGGTAATTTTTTGAGCCTGAAGTTTGAGAAGCTAACAGAAACGTTTCTTTTGAAGAATGACGTTACCGTGTTTGACTGTCAGAAACACCCAGTGAGCGCACATGGTGGGCCCTCACCGTGCCGGGCAGGGAGGCACTTCACTGTCGCCTTGGGAGCAGTGCTCCTGGCACACTTGTGGGAGAGACTGAGGAACTGGTCCTTATTTTCTAAGGAGGAAAGTTGAGGTACAGGTGGGAAGGAGAATCTCTAAGGCTGCCTAACTGGAAAAAACCCATAGTTCTTGATATTCTGGTCACCAAGCCCCAGGGCCTTTCTATAAAAATAATTTTGGAAGGTGCATTTAGCAAAAGAAACTGACCAAGTTCTTGGTATGTGGCTCTGCGGAGTGACTGGATTCCACTTTTCCGAAGAGGTGGAGCCCAGTCACTTCCCTGGGTGGTTCTGAGCTGCCCCTTGGTTCCGTTAGGAGGTCCCCTGCAGCCTGCCACGGGATAGGCAGTGTTGGTGGTGACCAAGCTTAGGGAACTAGAGAGACTGGTCCAAGGACTATCACCACAGTGGGACTTCAGGGTGGGACTCTCCTGATTGGGCCCATGTGGGACACCCCGGGCACTTTCTGGTGCTGCTCGGAGGTGGCGCCTGGTCACAAGCTCCAGGAGATCCTTCTGACCATGCAGCTTCCCATAAAAAAGGGAGCTGGGCAGCTGGGGTGCAGCCATATCTAATCCAGCGTTTCTCAAGCACTGTGGCCTCAGGACCCCTTTCCACTTAGAAAAATTATTGAGGACCCCGTCTTAGACATCAAAACTGGTCAGCTTTGAAAGTTTTATTAATTCATTTAAAAATAATAAATCCGTTACCTGTTAGTATGAAAACCATCCGTGACAAGTGTAACTTGTTTTCTAAAACAAAGACCATTTTAGTGAGGAGAGTAGCACAGTGTTACATTTCTGCACGTCCGTTCCATGTCTAGCTGCCAGTGCCCGCTTCTGCAGTCCGTCCGTTCAGTGTCGCATGCCACATGGGCTCCAGAAAACTCCACGCAGGCTCGTACGCGAATGAGGGTGGGAAAGGCAAACACCATCTCAGTTTTCTGAAGGGTTCTGACTTCACTGATTCTTTGAGAGGGGCATAGGGAGCCCCAAGGTCCCCAGACCGTACTTTTGAGAACCACTGGTCTAATTTAAAAGATGAGGGGACGTATTAAAGAGTTTGGTGGGAATGGGGGGGTTTGCCTCTAAGTTATAGTGAGAGACCCCAGATTTGGCCCATTTCCCACATAAAGCAAACTTGAGAGAGTTCCACTGTATTATTTCTGATATTCCTTCTAACTCTTCAAGTTCTGTGTGTGGCTTCACTTTAATTCAACAGACACCAAAGTGCCTACCATGTATTAGGCCCCAGAGGATACCAGGATGGTCCCCTTAATCAAGGTACTTAATGTCCACTTGATTTTGAGACCTGTACCTAAGGGCAGGACAAGGCCATGGCCAAGTCCCTTGGTCTGGCATTAGGCATGCAGGTGTGGGATAAAGGGCCAATTTACAGAGACCCTTTGCAGTTTCCTATGTTCCTGCCCTCGTGGGTCAGCACGTTGGACGGCGCCCCATATCAGTTCATTTAAAGCCCCTGCCATTCACTTCACTTGCCCTCTCTAAATTCCCATTCACTTCCACTTCTACCTTCTAGGATTGCAACACGTGCCTCCTTCCTTGCTGCTTATCTCAGGGACTTCAGAATCCACTGCTGACCTGTCTGAAATCCGGGTTTCACAGGTCCCTCCGGGCCCCGGCTGTGCTGTCCCTCACCTCCCACTGCTACCCTCCAGGCACCGAGGCACCGCTGGCTCTGTCTCCAAGGCCTCAGCTGGAGGCTCCCTTCTCCTCTACCCGCTTAGCCGCCCCATTGGCGACACTGCACTTCCAGACTCTCCTCTTCGCCAGCTAAGCTCTTTCGGGCGCCCTTAACCCATCATCTTCAGCCCTCGCTGCCCAATCTTCACCATTCACTGGCGGCTAACCCTCTACCTCTGCTATCCTGAGAAATTCTTCATTCAGCACCACTGTTCTCACCACCCTTCTTTGGCTCTTTTCATTCACTGCCAAACTTCTTGAATGAATAGTATATACCCACCACCTCCATAGTGTCACTGTTCCTGTAACCCTCTGCACACCCGTCCCCTTACTTTCCTTTTTTAATTCAGACACACATTTATTTGCATTCTCTACCAGAACGTAAGCTCCACGAAATCAGGGATTTTAGTTCTATTTACTGCTGAATCCCCAGCCCAGCGTCTGGCACACAGTAAGCGCTCGGATATTTGTTGAAGGAACCGTAAGCTCCATGACGGGGCTTTGTTTTGCTCATCTGATGTCCTCAGTGCCTAGCACAGTGCCAGCACCAAGCAAGCACACAATATTTACTGAATTAGCGAGTGAATTGCCAGGCATGTGACTGTTTTTTGAACTGTTGCTTTGGTTGACATTGTTTGCATATTGCCTTCTGCATCTGTCCCTGCTGTTACCTCACACCTGGGCTTCAGCAATAACCTCCTTAAAAGTTCTGCAGCTGAAATCCACCCTGCATGCTTTCACCAGATTTCTTTCCTAAAATAACATTTTGATATTGCTTCTCTGCTCAAAAACTTGCCGTGCCTCCCCAGTGTGGTCTAATGTACAGACAGGTGGGGTTGCAAAAGCTCATCTGTAAGTTAGTGGTTCAGAAGAGCGCAACAAAATTTCCCATCAGCAGTACGTACTGGATCTTACCTCGGGTCATGGAAGTCGATACATATATAGATATAGCCTATCTATCTGTCTATCCACCAAAACATAGCTCCATTCATTAAACTGTAGGGTTTTTTTTTTTTAAAGATTCTATTTATTTTTTAGAGAGAGGGGAAAGGAAGGAGAAAGAGGGAGAGAAACAATGTGTGGTTGCCTCTTACACCCCCCTCACTGGGGACCCAGCCTGCAACCCAGGCATGTACCCTGACTGGGAATCAAACCAGTGACCCTTTGGTTTACAGGTCTGTGCTCAATCCACTGAGCCACACCAGCCGGGGCTAAACTGTAGTTTAAATAAATGTAAAATAGTGTTTCTACAGGAAATGTAATCAGAGCTTCATTTGGGGGATGCCAAGCACATATCCTGGCCTATAGGGAATTCCCCCTCAAAGCTAAAACTGACGACTCGCACAGGCTGTGACAGTGGCTGTTTAATACACCTGTCATTCAGAGCTCTCTAAATCCCATCAGGAACCCTCTTCCCCATCAGTCTCGCTCAAAGTGAGGGCACTCCTCCTCCTCTGAAGTCTAGAGTGCTTATTTGACAGCTATTTTATCTACTGCATTGCCTTGTAGTTTTCATTCCTCATGAGTATGTCTTATTCTGATGAGACTGTAAGCTCCTGGAGGGACAAGGCTCTCTTCTACTACTGTGGCATGTAACGAACAGATAGCACTCATTAAATAATTAGTTTCTCAATAACCGAAGGAATTATTTTTACTGCTTTCCAGAATACACATGAATGCAGGCAAGTCAGGAATCTGGTGGTCTTCACAATGGCCAGTTCTGCTCTACTTCTCAAAGGTGTCCTGCAGCCCTGATGTCTGGAGGCTGCCTTGGAAACGCATGCTAGTCTCCAGTCAGAAATGGCTGAAAGTATGCCTGAGTCAGTGTACCTTAGTTAACAGCACGAGTTACGGTTCATCACACGCCTCTACAGGCATCCCTTGGAGATACTGTGGGTTGTCCCAGACCACCACAATATAAAGCGAGTATCACAATAAAGGTAGTTGCACGAATTTTGTGGTTTCCCAGTTTCACATAAAAGTTATGTTTGCACTCTACTGTAGTCTGTTAAAGAGTGCAACAGCATTATGTCTCAAAACTACGTTATTACTAAAAAATGCTATCATCTGAGCTTACAGTGAATCATAATCCTTTTGCTGGTGGAGGATCTTGCCTTCAATTTGTAAAAAACACACTATCTGCGAAGGGCAGTTAAATGAAACACTATGCCTGTAGGTGCCAGGTGACTTACAAACAGCTCTAACCCTCACAAGCACCCCACGTGGAGCCTGGGGTTCTGAGACCTTGTGATGTGACCTATCCAAAAGCTCAAAGCTTTTAAGGGATGGAGCCAGGATTTCAAACCCAGCTCCACAGCAGTCAAGAAGATGGTCGGAAGTGGTCACCTGCCTCACTGGCTGGTCAGGGTAGAGTGTGCTTGCCTGGCGGCTACACTGTAGCTTCCTTCTTCCCTATACTTCCTAAAAAGAATGGCTGGGTCAAAGGGGATCCCACTAGCCCCTCCCAGACCAAGAAAGACCATTTCTCAGTGTTCATGTGAGTAGCTCTTCTCCCAGCTAGTACCTTCAGATTCCATGTTCTTTTGACATCACTGCACTGACGCTCAGCTCTTGGAAAAACAACTGATAGCTTGAGTCAGACACTCCATGTGCTGGCTGGGTAGCTCAGCTGGTTAGCGCGTCAACCCGATAAGCCAAGGTTTCAAGTTCAGTCTCTGGTCAGAGCACATACAATAAGCAACCAATGAATGCATAAATAAGTGGATTAACAAACTGATGATGATTCTCTCTCCAAATCAATCAATAAACAAAAGGATCTCCCCTGCAACATTGTTACAACAAAAAATTATAAACATTAATGCCCATCAACAGCAGAGTGGTAAAACTATAGTACCACTATATGGAGTACTATAAGGCATTAACATTAAAATGTCTAAGTTCAATAATAAAAGTCTAAGTATATTGTTAAAGAAAAGGTGGCCCTGGTTGGGTAGCTCAGATGGTTAGAGTGTCAGCTCAACACGCCAAGGTTGCAGGTTGGATCCCTGGTCAGGGCACATACAAGAAACAACCCATGAATGCATAAATAAGTGGAACAACAAATTGGTTTCTGTTTCCCTAAAATAAAGAGAGAGAAAAGGCAATTAAACATACACATGTATGTGTCTGCATAGGAACAGAAAACTCATTGAAGGACATTTATTCATTCAACATTTATTTAAGCATTTTAAGGTACCCAAGAAACATCAAGAGGTTACCTGTGAGAATTGGGTCTGAAGAAAAAATAGTAACTTGTACTTTTTGGTAAACTTATGCACATTTTTTTTTTTAATAAACCATGAACACTACTTTTTGTAGTCAAGATTTAAAAATAAGTTTGATAAAGTAGGAATATCTAACAGGTTCTTCACTGGAAAGGGACAGGTTACTTACAAATCTCTGCAATTCTATAATGAGGATGGCAGTAGGAACATCCTATTTTTAGGACAGATGGGAACTTACTCTAAAGCCGGAAAAAAGGGGGCTGATGATAAAGCAAATACCTCTCAACTTCTGACGGCCCAGATCTTCCTAACTGTACAACTCTAAGCTGTGTGTCTACCTGGAGGTGGTGTGAAATTGAAGCCCAGGGAGCTGCTGCTTTCGGTCTCGGGCTGCATCTTACACACTGGGTCATTAATCTCCCAGACTCAGCGTCAAGTTGGACGGGATTCTGAATCGAACTACTCTCCCCATTTTTACCAAAAAGGCAACTCAGGCTCCAGAGGTTACAGGGCTAGGATCTGATTTCGACGCAGAGCTGACCTCAAAGGCCACACTCCTAACCCGCTGAGCTCCAGCAGGCGATTCCTATCCTGTAAAACTTAGCCGTCACCAACCGCTTGGGCGTCCAGTCCACAGGCTCGGGACAAGGTGGGGGCGGTGTCGATGCAGAAGAGGGGCGGAGAATCCGAGACTCCGGTCTGGAGGAACCCAGAGCTCTGCGTAAGCCCCGCCCCCACGGCCACAGCGCGCCCGTCTTTCCCTCTCCGCAGCACTTGCGGGGCTTGAAGGTGAAGGAGCGAGTCCGTCCCGGGCCACTGTCGGCTTCACCGGCACTCTCGGCTTCTTTCAGTTAGGGTTCGAGAGCAGCTCAGCTCTCCGAGCTCTCCGGGCCGCGGGTAGCGGCTGCAATGATCACCGAGAAGGCAGTGGGCAAGCCGGCCCGCACAGGCACAACTGCCAGAGCGCACGCGCGATGCGCGAGCGCGGAGAGGGCGCGGCCGGCCGGGGCTGCGGCTGCGCACAGGCGGTGCCAGACGCTGCGCCTGCGCAGTGGCGGGGCGGGGCGGGAAGGAGAGAGGCGGCGGCAGCGGCGGTGGCTGCCGAAGAGAAGGAGGAGGAGGAGGGGGAGCTGAGGGAGGTGTTTCTGTCAGTTCCGGCTGTTTGTTCGGGAAGTGGATCCGCCGCTGCCGGAGCAGCCCAGAGGGAGCTGCGGATCGCGAGGCTAGCACCGACCCCGTCCGCCTGCCCGCGCCTCCCCCGCCCGCCATGGCCCGGGACTACGACCACCTCTTCAAGCTGCTCATCATCGGCGACAGCGGTGAGGGCCGAGGCGGCCGGAGGCGGCGTGGGCCCTGCCGGGCGCGGCCCGCGGGGGCCTTGGGGCGGGCAGACGGGCGGGGAGGTGCCGGCCTGCGCGGGGCGGGCGGGGCTGCCCGGCGGCCGCCCGTCCCAGGGGCGCGCCGAGGGGCTCTGGGCCGCGCCGAGGAGAGGCTGGGGCGTGAGACTGCGAGGCGGAGGAGCCAGGCGAGCAAGGGTCGAGGCTGGGGCGTCCGGTCCACACACCGCGCCTGCCGCTGCCTCACGTGTGACCTTGGTCAAGTCGCGCGATCTCTGGAGTTGTAGAGACCTGGGTTCGAGTCCTGGGACTACCAGCTTCCTCACTCTGTGACCTTGGGCAAGTTGTTTCGTCTTTCTGAGCCTCAGTCTCTTCATCTGAGAAGCGGGGACTTGCCTCGCTGGGTGGTGTGAGTATTTGATGAGATAAAGCTGGAAAAGTGCTTGGCACCGACCTGGCGTAGATGGTTTCTATTGAGGTGATTAGCAGTATTCTTGTAAGCCTCAGTTTCTTTCTCTGCAAAGTGGGGATGTCCCCAGAACCTTCCTCATGGGATTCCTGTGAGGTGTAAATAAGGTAAGGCAGGTAACACACTTTGCACAGGGCCTGGCACATTTCCTGCCTAATTACTGTTGCTCTATCTCTGTGGTTTCGTTTCCTCATCTGCAGAATGGAATAATGGGATCTGCCTCACCGGGCTGATCGAGTGTTCAGTGAGATACTGCACACATAGTGATTGGAACAGGGCCTGGCACATCGTGCCTATTCAGTGTTTGGTTGCTCACGTGTGCTGTATGTATGCCAGACAGGTATTGGAGGTGGGTCAGCCACTATTCCAGAAGTGCTGACCCCTGTCCACACTCCTGGAGAGCTCCTAGCTCAGTGCACTGCAGCCTCTCCAGTGCCCAGGGCAGTGCCTGGCGCCCAGTAGGTGCCTGGCACGTACTTGTTGAATGAACGAATATTAAGCGTCCTTAGAAGTGGTGGGCTGGTTTCTGGGACAGGGTGGAGGGTTTTGGGGGTTTGGAGTGTGGCAGGTACGCGGGTTTATGGAGTGACCAAGAGGCCAGGGAGGCAGGCCTCAGGAGGTTTGTGGGAGCATAACTGAGGCGCCGGGATTAAATGATGGGGACGGAGGCTGGGGAACGCAGAATTTATAGACCAGACCAGACCTGAGCTGAATGTGGGCAAGGGGATCATGTGACTGGAGGCAGACACCAGGTTGGTGGCGGGGCCCATGGGCTGCTAAGGAAAGGGGATCAAATCAGAGGGGTTGTAAGACCATGATGCCAGAGTGTTGGGTGACAGTGTCATAGCTGGGTTGAGGAAGTAGGTGGGTTTTGGTCTCACTGTGGAGCTGGATTGGGATGTGGTTGGTGGTTTGGATCAGGTGAGGGATAGCTGAGGTTTCCGTGGTTACTAGTAGAGGGGAGAGGTAAGAGGAAAAATTAGGGGCTAACTGCGGAGATGGAGGGCAGCTGTGGTTGGGGAAGGAGTTAGAAAGGAGAAGGTTGTGGTTTGAATGAAAGAAAACCAGGCCGGCCGTGTAGACTTGCTCTTGGAGATGGCCTCCGGCATTCCTCTGGGTCCCTAGGCTTATGCCTTCAGCTTACAGGATTTAATTTCAGCCTTGGCCTTGGTTATGAGGGGCTGGGCCCAGGGTGATTTCTCTCCTTTAGGAGTTAAAGTCAGCCCACTGTGGTCAGGGGTCCTTATCCCTTTGCAAGACGTCTAGGACCTGTGTTGATACCCAAAAACGAAGAGCATAAACTCAGCAAGAAGATGCGGCTTGTTGGTCTTTATGCTCTGTAAAACCCAGGGGATGATTCTGGCCCCCTTTCTCACAGTCCGTTTTGCACGGTGTATTGATTTTTCACTCAGAAGTCGGGGAGGGGGGGAGAAGACTCACTGGTCAAGACTGATGTCTGGCTCCCAGTGCAGTCTGGTCGTGGAGGACTACGTTGTGAAGAGGACCCAGATGCTTTGCGGCTTAATTTCTCCCGACAGTGCGCTGAAGCTCAAAGCCGAGTGTTTAGGGGAGTTCAAAGTAAGCTTTGGCAATTGGGCAAGGAGACGAACGTCATGCTCTCCCTGACCGGGGCTCCTTGAGTGGATGCTCCCTGAAGGTTTCTCAAATGATTTCACAGACACTCTCTCTTCTGGTTCTCACTCTTTGCCTGTGTGGTTTGTCAGATAAGCAGACTAAGGCTCCAAGGAGCTCACTGACTTGCCCAAAGCTCATCAGAGGCAAAGCCAGGAGTTAACTCACACGTAGAGATTCATATGTGAGCAGCTGGCGTCAGGCCTCACAGGTAGTAGGCCCTCCATGATGTTAGTTTCTTTCTTTATAAATCTAGAGTTCTTCTTCCCACTCTGCCACATTGTATACACTTCTAGAATACATTCCCTCAGCTTCTGCAGCTCTTCTTTATGTCTGCGGTTCTGTGCTTTCTCTTATGTTCTGCACTGGCTGAGCATAACAGCATTTCGTCTGCTCCATGGGGCCAACCGTCCTCGTTCTTAGAACCAGAAGGCTGGAGTGGCCCCTAGAGGTCTAGTCAAAACCTTTCATGTTACAGATGAGTGAAGTGAGGCTGAGAGAGGGGAAGTGCCTTATCTGAGGTTATACAGTGAATTAGTTACTGAGCCAGGTTTAAAACTGAGAATACTTTACTCGAAGGTCTAAAGGTCTTCAGCAGTGTAGACCTGAAGCAAAGAGGAGTGAGGGAACTGTAGCCCAAGGAAGGAGCGGGACTGAGGGTGGGGACTACTGTGCAGGCTCTTTGAGGGCCAGAGCATCTGTGCAGCCCAGGAGGCAGAATGCAGGAGAGAGCACGGTGACGGCTGAGGGTGGTGTGGGAGGGATTTACAGGGTGCACACATGTCTTCTGGCTACCCCGAGGCACCGAGTGCCAAGCTCTGCTCCTTGCAGGGTGAAGATGGCGGGGCGGGCCGGTTTGGTTTCATACTAGATTTGGCCCTTGGGAATCTGTTGGCTTCAGCTGTGGTGAAGGTAGATGGGGCCTTGTCACTCCCTCCCTTAGGCCAGCGCTGTGGGATGAATGGCAGCAGTGTGTTTTCCCAAAGAGGCCGCTCCCAGGGATATTTTGGAAGTGACATTTCTCAGGGTGGGTGTCTGTTCCTTTTAAAGGGAAGAGCAGTGCTGGAGGTTGGAGTCAGGCCCCGAGTAAGGCTCGGAGGAGCTGGTGATGTGTTGGCTGTAGTGGGCTCTCTGCGGCCTCGTGGTTTTCAGAAGCTCTGGAGAGCAGTGAGGGGGTGAGTGAAGGGGACTCGGAGAGGCCATGCTGGAGGGGACGCTACCGCTTCATTGCTTCGTGCAGAGAGAGCACTTCCCTCTTGCGTATTTCAGGTAATCTGGAGTCAGATCACGTTTAATTTTAAAAAAGTGTTGTGCTGTCTCCAAAAGTTTGAAAACTGCTGTCTTGGCCCCCGTCAATGCTGCAGTCACTGTGTTAGATAGCGTGGCTGGCAGTGTGACTGGCGTCCGTTTGGTCATCATTTGTTTCCCAGTGTTTTGTTGGCGCCTACTAAGTGCTGGGCCTGGCTTCCAGCACACTGAATGTCCAGGGTATGTGAGGCGAGATCTCCTTTCTAGAGGAACTCACAGCCTAGCTCCCCAGACACAGCTTTTAGCTGAGTAAGCGGACCCAGGAGTCTCCAGGAGGAAGCAGAGGAGCCGGCAGGGCCTATGGGGTGTTGGCACTGGGCAGAGCGCTGTGAGGGACCCAGCCCAGGACTCGGGTTCTCCTTGGGCTCAGCAGGAAGCCTCACGGAGGCAGCAATGAGGAAGTGGTTCTGAGTAAGAGTGCTGCAGGCACCGGCTGAGCAGCAGGTACTGTGGGCGCAGCCCCCCAGCCCGCCTTTGGGAAGGTCAGGCCCAGGTTTACTCCATGAAACCAGTTCTCCTGGGCTCCCCTGGACAGTGTACTCACCTGGAGAAGTCTCCAGATGAGATCATCAGAGAGGATGTCTGGATTGGTTAGGGTTAGGGAAGCCCAGCTGGGGAGGGGGCCCAGGTAGTGCCCTCTCTGAGGAGCTGGTGTACGCTCTGGGCTCCTCCCCACAAATATGCACATGCACTCAAAATTTGCACTTGGTTTGGGGGTTTCTCAGACTCTAGGCTAAGCTCTCTTAGAATCTAGCTTTGATAGCACTGCTGCTACAAGTCCACCAGGAGTGAGATGCAGGAGCCCCTTTGGGGTCTTTGTGTTCCGCTTCCCGAAACAGAAGCAAGAAGACTCCGCAGGTCATATGTATTGGAAGGAGCTTAGAGCTCCGGAGGAGGGTTCAGATCTCAGCTCACACTTCCTGCCGAGGCCCCTAGGCCAGCTGCTTACCTCCTTGGAGCCTTAGTTGCCTCATCTCAAGAGATGCAGTTGGAATTATAGGAGCATCACGATGCCCACCAGGGCATGCCCACCACACACAGCGCTCTCTGCATGCTAGTTCTTTCCTACTGTGGTCATTTGACCCAGTGGCCTTAAGGGTGGCGGGGGTAGGGGAAGGGACAGGAGGACACAGGACAGTTGCATCTGGTAGGCTAAAGCTGCTGTGTGCTGAAGTAAAGGGAAGCTGAGCTTAGGGTTCCGCCCGTTCTGGGAACGAGTGTGCCAGCCGATGCTGTGGCAAGTGAAGTGCTCTGAGCACACAGGAGCTGCTGGGCTGACAGGCGTGTGGCAGACAGCCGCTCCTCGCTGACCCAGCTGGCAGTGACATCAGCGGGGGTAAGATGGCTGACAGTTGCCCTGAGTTGTCTGGGCCTCAGTTTCCTCACCTGCAGAAGAGCCCCGATGATCCCAAGGGCTCTTTCCAGCTCTGCAGGTCCTCGCCTCACACTGCGCACGAACTGAAGCTCCACGCGATGCGCAGTTTTCTAGGGACCGCGTTTTAGATGGATTCTGGGGCCAGTGTCATTTGGTTGACCTTCCCCTGCATTATTTCTGTCACCTGGTCCCTTCCTCTGGGTTGCTGGGGCTAGCTAGCCCTCGGCACAGGGCCTGGGCGTGAGTCCCTTTCTCATCTCTCCCCTGGGCATTTGGGGGCAGCTTGTCTTACACGAGGATGGAGGAAAAGGTCAGAGAGTGGGTGAGGGAGCTGTCCTGGCTGTGTGGCTGCTTGAGATCGAAAGCAGCACTGAGGAGGGAGCTGAGCTGGAGTTAGGACCTGGGTGTCATCTCCCTGAGGAGGGGCCGGGGTGGAGGGAGGGCCCGTGCCTCCTCTCATCTCCTGCTCTCTCTCCTGCAGGTGTGGGCAAGAGCAGTTTACTGTTACGTTTTGCAGACAACACTTTCTCAGGTGAGTGTGCCCTTGGGGTGCTGCTGGGATGTTTGGGTTTTGAGATCCTTTCCCTGGCCAGAACACACCTGCCTTTGCCTCGTGTCGGAAACTGTGTCATTCTGACTACAACCTGAGGGAGGGAGAAGCAGGGGAGGCACAGGTCACAAGCCTCTGTGGTGGGTCTTAATCTGTCTGTTCAAAAAAACCCTTTACAGGCCTGTACTTTGGCCACCCAGGGTCTTTCTGTGCCCCAATGTTTAAAAAAGAAAAAACAAGTTAAAAAAATATTTCAAGTTAGTACGTGACTGTAAAATTTCAAACAGGAAGACTCCGTAAAGAGAAAAATAAAAGCTGTCCCTCCACCTGCCCTGTCTGGTGCCCTGCTAGGCACTGTTCAGCACGGGGTCTGTCTTTCTGACTTCTCCGCTCCACGTGCGCGTCAGCGGCCAGCCTTCCCCTCAGCGTGTCAGGCGTCAGCCTTCCACAGCCACGTGCAGACCTTTGGTTCTTTTGAACGGCTCTGAAGTTTCCTGGGCTGTGCATGGGTGCCCTTGGTTCGTTAGCGGTGCTCTTGCTATGCGCATGCTTCCGGGTAGCTTCTAGTTGCAGCGATGCTGCATTTCTTGGGATACGTCATCTGTTTATCCTTGTATAGCAGAAGGGTCACTAGGTCAGGGAATGTGCATTTAGCTTCTTCACAGTCCTCTGAGCTGAGCTTTCACAGAAAAGTGCCCATCAGTGCTGGGTCTCGGTAGTCTTCGTTGTTGCTCGGCCAGTCAGCAGAAAGTGCGGTCTTGTTTAGGTTTGTGTTTCCCTGATCGCTGGTGAAGTGGGTGCGTTTTGTTCGCTGACTACCTCAGGTCCATCGCAGAGGCTTCGGGCTGGCGTGGCCTCTCTGATCAGGGACGGAGTGTGGCTGACCTGCCGGGAATTCCCTGTGATGTGGTTAGGGGGCAGCTAAAACTAGGGAGTGCTCACAGGGCTGACGCCCATCTCAGCAGAGAAATGGGCTTCTCACAGCCGTAGTCCTGCAGCAGCCCTGGTGGCATGAAGTGGAAAGAGTTGTCCGTGTGGCCGCGAGCCTGACTGTCAGCTCATCCGTCAAGTCGGGCTGATATGGCCTTTCCCATAAAGGGCTATTGCGAGGGTCCAGGTCACAGTGCCTGCAGCTCAGTAGCCTTTTAGCACGTGCCGGGGGTTGTTGTTGCCAGTGCCTTCTGTTCAAGAATGGTCACTAAAGGGCCAGCTTCTCTTGCTGGATGATATTCCCCTTCCTCCTTCTGTCCCTCTGACTCCCCGTCCTGTTGGCTTTCGTTCCTGGAGGGCTCTCCTTTGTAGCCTTGCCCCTCTTCGCATGTCTCCTGCCAGTGTCTGCGTTAGTTCTAGCCTGAAGCATTACAGCAGCCCCTGCCCCGCCCCCGTCAGACTGCTGAATTCTTGCTAGTACGTGGCTCTGCCAGGGGCTTGCCCATGCCTGGCACCTCAGCGGCCCTCTCCGAAGTGAGCAGAGCTTATGCAGCAAGGTTCCCCTCCAGCACCACTGCCACTCCGGACCCTGTGACCCTGTGTTGTGGGGGCCCTTCTCTAAGGGAAGTGGAGCGAAATCCCTGGGCTCCATCCACCAGATGTCAGGAACATTGCTCCCCCTGCAGTTGTGACAACTAAAAATGTCTCAAGACACTACCCAGTGTCCTCTGTGAGGACACTGTCCTCCTGTTGAAAACCTTGGCCTTCATCATCTATTTTCAGCTCACCTTTCCAGCTCCCTTGGTCCTACCGTTTGTTCATTCTTTTGTAGTTTCACGAGCTCCCTTGCTCACTCATTCTGCCTCCAGCTGCTTGCCGAGTGCCTGCAGCAGGAGGTGCTGGGCCACGCTCCTTGGCGTCATCCAGCGCTTGCCCAGTGCGGGGCTGGCTCGTTTCTGAATGTTTTCTCTCTGTGTTTTGCCTCCGCTTTTTTCCTCTGGGTGTGATGTCTTCCCCCACCTAATCTCAACCTTTGACATTTTACCTATTCTTTCAAGCTAGGCCCCCATGTGACTTCCTCCTCAAAGCTTTCCTTGATCTCCACCGCACCTTGAACTCTGACCTTTCCTTTAGAGTTTTGAGAGCGTTGACACTTTGTAGATTCATTGGTGTGTGTCCTGTCCGCAGCACTGTGATACTGTAAGCTCCAGATGAAGCCAAACCGTGTCATCTCAGCACTTGGGCCTTTGTAGGCCTGGGCAGGACCGTTACTCTGGCCAGAAGTACACTCCGCTCCACCTTCCACGTGGATGCCCCAGGAGAGCTGTTTGTGACGCAGCTCACGCTCTGGCTAAAACCTTCGGTGCCTTCCCATCACACCCAAGAGAAAGGGCAAGCTCTCCAAACGGCACAAGTGCCCGAGATGGGCCTCGCACCCCTATCTGCCTTCGACTCTGCTTGACCTCACGTGACCCCTCCCCCAGTGCTATTTTTGCTCCTGTCTCCTCTGCCTGGAGCATTGTTTTTCAAATTGCAGGTCATGACTTGTGTGTTAGGAAGTTAATTTTGTGGGTCATTTAAAACGTTTGGAATAGAATAGAAAAGAAAAACACGGAGTGCATGGTAAGTCTCCCACAGTTCTCTAGGGCCATAACGAACAGTGCAGCCACTCTAATTAAAAGAGCCTGTCCCTCCCCCAAGTCACATCTCTGGCTTTATTTCTTTTGTGGCATTCATCACTCTTGAAATTGTCTTCTTTGTCACTGTTTCGTTGTGTCCTGTCTGTGCCCTCACCTTGTCCATGGGGCTCCATCACAGCAGGGACCATGTCTTCCTCATTCATCATTATGTCCCTGGGACCTTGACCGCACGGGGCCCAGAATGAGGGCAGTTCAGTCTGACCGGGGCTCCTGTGGCCCTCGCTAACGTGAGCGTCTGTGCAGGCAGCTACATCACCACAATCGGCGTGGATTTCAAGATCCGGACCGTGGAGATCAATGGGGAGAAAGTGAAGCTGCAGATCTGGGACACGGCTGGGCAGGAGCGGTTCCGCACCATCACCTCCACGTGAGTCAGGCTGGGCCCTCCTCGCCACCGACATAGGGACACAATTGAGTGACTAGTCCGGGTCACGGTAGAGATGTCACTGGGGTGGGCCCCTGAGGCTGTCGGGAGGTAAGCTCCTTGCTGGCCAGCCCTCCTCTTCCTGAAGATGTGAGAGGGAGAGGGGCGAGGTGTGGCTGCTGCCTGTGGGTGTGCAGTGACCGAGCACCCTGCCTCCCGTCGGGCAGGACAATACGAAGCAGTCAGCCTGCCATCTGGCCTCTGGTTCTTCTGTCTGTAAAGTGGGATAATGGTGGTGCTGGCTTCACCAGGTGTTCACTTAGTCAGTGACAGTTAATCTTGTTGGGGTGTCAGTAGTGACAGCTGGAGTCAGCCGTGCAGCCTCCCATTGCCCTCCCTGACTTCTGGAAGCTGGCTTTTCTCTGCTGGGAGGCCTGGAAGGGGAGCTGCTGCATACGGGGCTGTTGAGAGGCCCCTGCTTGGCCCCCCCAGAGCTGGTTACTGGGAACCGCTCACCCAGCGGGCTGCCCTCCTGTGCTGCCACAGCACCTTGGGGACTCTGAGCTGCAGACAGCTGAGTCCTGTGGATGGGCTCTGGGTCTTGGGCTGTGAATGGGACAGGTTCCAGGAAAGAGTAGGGCTTTGATAGTTCTGCTGTGTGTCCTTGGGCAGGTTGCCTAAATGACCTGTGCTTCGGTTTCCCAGAGGGCTTGTCTTCAGGGTTTGCTTTAGTGCTGAGCCCTGTGTGCTAGGGACTCTGTGCCTGGGCTCCAGGAGGGTGCGGGCGGACTATTACTGTCCTCATTTTACAGATGAGGGAACTTCAGGAGGGGTCCTGCTCCTGGTGGGTGGAGAGCCTGAGCTGCACATGGTGGTGTGTGCACCGGAGTAGGAGCCACGTCGTAGTTGCTTCTTGGATAGGCCTCTGCTCTGTGTGTTCCCCGTGGTCCCTGTGTGAGCGGGGCTCTTGGGAAGGTGGGTGAGGAAGTTCTCTGGCCAGAGATCCCTTTTCCCTTCAGCACAGAAATGGGTCAGACCCCAGGCCGGCTTCAGGACCTACTGCGGGTGGCGAGTATGAGGGGTGAAGAGCCCCACAGTGGTGGCTGGGAGCATGGGGGGACTTTAGGAGGTGCTGGCTGGGTGGCTCTGGTCATGGGGCTTGGCCGGCCTCCAGCGGTTTCTATGGGTGTCTGTCCCTGGGCTCACTCTGTAGTGGCACTTACGCACTGTGGTCCGAGACTCCCAGGGGTCCCAGCCTAGCGGCCGCCCAGTACTACCCTCTACAACTGCTTGCTGATGAGCTGCCCGAGTCCCCTGGTGTCTCAGTGACTGTCAGTGGGGCCCTGAGGAAGGCAGCTGGGGTCCAAGGCTCCTTGGGGGTGTGTGTGGGGGGGGGCGGGTGTCTTTGGGTGGCCCATGTGTCCAGGCCCGAACACAACCAAGAGCTCTTGGTCAGACCAAAGCACTGGCCTCGGATGTCCTTGCTCTGGAGTGGCACTGTCGCTGAGGACGTTACCTACTTCATTTAATTTCATCCTGGTAAAAAAGTCCTGTGGTTATTTCCATGATACAAACAAGAGCGAGGCCCAGAGAGGGTGAAGTGACTTAGGCTGGCTGGTTAATCAGGAGTTGTCAGAGCTCTTGCCTTTAACCAGCCCACAGCCTGGCTCTCTGCCGACCCCTCACGCCCAGGGGGCTGGGGCAGGGGCTGGGGCAGCTGCTCCAGTCATGGGTTCAGGGCAGCTGAGATTATAGGGCCTGTGGCCACGAGAAGTGCTTGAGCTGGGGCAGTGGGCCCTGGGGTGTCAGGGCCCTTTAGCAGAGGAGCCCGGCCCCTCCCCCGGCTGCCATGAGGTCAGCTCCTTTCAGGGCGGGGGAGGGGTGTACGGCCTCCTTCAGTTGTTGGGGAGACTGGAGTCACTCAGCTGCCCGAGGGCAGTATGTTTGTTTCAGGCTGCTTGAGCAACGGGCGGTGCTGTGCGCTGTGCCTTGGCACTGTGGGCAGCAGGTCAGCCGCTGCTGGCCATCCTGTCTGTCTGGGGAGGCTGAGGGTAGCTCCATTTTGGGGTCCCTGACTCTTCCCCTCATGAGGCAGAGGCTCTGCCGTCTGCGCCGAGGGGCCACGGAAAGGCTTGACACCCTGTGATGGCAGCTGGTGAAGAAAGGAGGAGACTTGGAAGAGGCCGGGAGGTTAGGGTGGTCATGGTACGGCAGTGCGGCCTTTTCTGACTTGGGGCATTAAAAGGGAAACTAAAATTGCATCCTGCTGGCCTGCCAGGGAAGAGCCCCGTGGTCTCTCAGTTTCTTGTCTCATGGTCGCTGGGTTTTGCTGGGTTTTGCCTACCGAGCAGTACGGCCCGGGGCGTGGGTCGGGGGGTGGGGGGAGGTGTGGGGTGGTGAGATGAGAGGCAGGGGTGACGAGGAGGGGAGCCCCTTGGGTTCCTGGCCCTGGAGTTCAGTCCAGGCTCCCTGACGTTGATGTGACTTCAGGCAGGTCACTCAGCCTCATGTCCTCACTGGTAAAGTGGCAACTGTCCTGGTTGTCGTGCCAGGGTGTTGCAAATGTTAATCGGGTAGTGGCTATAAAGCGCTGGGTGCTGTGCCAGGCATAGAACTAAGTTGTGGCGAGTGGGAGTGATTACTGATGGAGGAGGTGACAGAAGTCCAGAGGCACTGGGGCCCTTCTCGCCTCTCTCTGGTCCTGTCTCTGATAAAGGCCTGGCCTGGGCCCCAGAGGAGGTGGAGTATCCCAGGGAGCAGGGGGACTTTGTGCTGGGGCCGGAGCTGTAGGTATCGTGTGGCGTCTTCCAACAGTCTTTAGCAAAGGAGAGTTCAGAAACAGTGTGCTGCTCTTACTTTGCTGGCAGGGGATAGTCATCTCTCCCCCTGCTTCTTGGCTTGCACTTGTTCCTGCTCAGGTGGGTGTCCACCAAGCCGAACTACTGTTAATAACCTGGCGCTCTCAGCAGCAGCTGCCAGAGGGCGGGGCGGGGCTGGTTCTGAGGGCCCAGTGCCTGGATAGCTCGACTGTCCGGAGCTGGTCCAGATGTGGGCAGTGGTTCTTACCTTGCAGAGTGGGAGTCTCTGCAGCTCTGGGTGGTCACACAGTGTTGGGCGGGGGTACCACCTGGCTGTTGGGCCTGGGAAGGCTCTCCAGGGAAATGTGAGGCCCTGTCCTCCTCTTCTTTCCCGGGTTGATGTCCTCCGTCTATCCTACTGAACCATGTGAATGAATTGGGGACGTAGTTTCTGAGGGGAATGTTCACATCCTGCTGCGTGCTGGACCTTCGGGCTGACCGCAGGCCGAGAGGTCTGCACTTTGGATGGTGGCATATGTAGGACGCCTGCATGCCACACTGTGTCCCTGTTCTCTCTGCCAGCGGCGTGGATGAGAGGCAGGATGGGAGGTGCCCATCTGTCCCCAGGGGAGGGTGTGCAGACTTAGGCAGGGTTTCACAAATGATGCGCTGTCTTGGAATGGCATTTTACTAAGATTTGAGGAGAGAACATTTTTTGGTTGTTAAAACAAGGATAGTGATAGTATGATGTGAAATGCAAAACTTGTTGAGTTTTAAAAATAAAACAAGAACTTCAAAGAAATTGCAAGCTAGTGGCAGACTCTGAACAACCTGGTTGCCCACCTTGGGGCCAAGCACTGCCTACTCACTGGTGCCTGGGGACAGCATGAGGTTCCGTGTCCCCACCTGCTGAGCACCCATCCTGCTGGCTGAGGCATGGATCGGGGAAGTCCAGGCGAGATCAGGCAGACCAGAGACCCTGGGTACCTTGCTGGGAAGTGTCAGTCCCCTCCTGGTTCCTGGCCGCTCTCTGGACAAGGGCAGGCAGGTCTTGTGTAGGCCGAAGCTCTTATGCAGACCCTGGCCCTACAGGTATTATCGGGGAACCCATGGGGTCATCGTGGTTTATGACGTCACCAGTGCCGAGTCCTTTGTCAATGTCAAACGGTGGCTTCACGAAATTAACCAGAACTGTGATGACGTATGCCGGATACTAGGTGAGACTATGCTGTCCAGGGCGGGGACAGTGGGGTGGAGGGCGCCAGGGGTGCTCCTGCAGGGCCAGCTGACTGTGCTTTGCCTTGAAGTGGGGAATAAGAACGATGACCCCGAGCGGAAGGTGGTGGAGACGGAAGACGCCTACAAGTTCGCCGGGCAGATGGGGATCCAGTTGTTTGAGACCAGTGCCAAGGAGAATGTCAACGTGGAAGAGGTGAGGCTTGGGCTGGAGCAGGGATGGGGACGGAGTGGGGCCCAGCCCCGCTCCACCACCGCGGCCCTCCTGTCCCCACTGCCAGCCTGCCTGGGCCACCCAGTGGCCGACAGAGGATGTCGTACTGCCAGGCCCTTTAAAGGTGTTAGTTCCCATCTCAGCAGTTCTCTGAAGTCAGTTATTCCCACAGTTCAAATGGGGAACTAGGTTCCTACTCAAGGACTGTCAGAGGCTGAGTCAGACGTGGACCTCTCCCACCCCACAGCTGTGCACTTTCCACTCAGCCCTGTGGCTTACTCTGGGGCCTTGGCCTCCAGGACTCAGGTGGCACCTGCTGCGGAGGCACATCCCCCAAGCCACCCGAGCCTCTGGCCCTGGGGCAGCTTCTGGTCACTGCTCCAGGACCACGGGAAAGTTGTCGAGAGTCTGTGGGAGGAAAGCCGGCCCTTTTGCCACAAGCCCGGGCTGGCTGCACTCGTGGCCTTGGGCGGGTCCTGTCCGTGCTGTGTGGAGTCCAGAGGCCCAGAGAGGCCAGGATCCCCACTGCCTCCTGGACACCGGGTGCCTCAGGCAGGCTAGGGTTGTAACATGGACCTTTCTGCATGGGGACCTGTGGTGGGGCCCGCATGACCTTGGGCAGCGACTTACCGTCCCTAGACTCCTTGTGTTTCTTCTCTAGATTTGGGTGAGGTGAGAGTCCCTGCCCCTTGGGTGCTGAGGACAAAAAGTAAAGCGGGCTTTGCGGAGTGCTTGACGATGCCTTTCCCAGTGGAGTCGAGGACAGAAATGTGGGTTGGTAGGGGGATTCTGGCAGGGCAAGGATGTCTTGGGGTCTGGGGAAGGTTCTAGGCAGGATGTGCCGTGAGGTGCCATGGAGTAGACAGGCTCTGGGTCCCTCTAGCCTGTCACCAGCACAGGGGAACCTTTATGTCTTGTCCAAAGATTCCCACTGAAGGAAAGGGGTGGGGACATACATAAGAGGCAGCCTGGAAAATCCTGCGGGATTGACCTTTATGCTTTACCACCTCCTTCTAGAAAGGATGTGAGGATGTACGTACCAAAAAATTCACAAGGAGAAGTAGAAAGCGGGGCCCTGGGAGGCGGGAGGTGGCCCTGTTGGCCAGCAGAGGTAGCGCAGCGGAGACGGGGCCTCCCCATTAGGCCTGAGGCCCTCCCTGCCTCCTCCATCCTCGCAGATGTTCAACTGCATCACGGAGCTGGTGCTCCGCGCGAAGAAAGACAACTTAGCGAAACAGCAGCAGCAGCAACAGAACGACGTGGTCAAGCTCACGAGGAACAGTAAACGAAAGAAACGCTGCTGCTAATGCTTCCCCCAGCCCACTGCAGAGACTGCACTGCGGCCACTCCCTGGCCCGAGGCCCACGGGGCCCCTCGGGGGACAGTCTCAGTTTCGTGCCGTTATTTAAAGAATTCTCTCCACGTTTTTGTATCTGGAGGCGCCACGTGCACTTCCTCCCCTGCCCCTCGAGCACCAAGAAAGGGTTGGACAACCTGCCCTTCCCTTCTGGTGCCCCTGCCCCCTGGCCAAGGCGCCTGGGCCCAGCGAGGACGCTGCCAGTGAGCGGACTGATTAACCGTTTTGTACATAATGTATATTGCTTTAACCAGCCGTTCCACCCTCGTCCTGTTCCGGCTTTGCCTCCCTAATGCCAGCCTGCTGCAACAGACCCTCTGTCCCCATCCCGTCTTACCGCCAGCAGCTTCCTGAGGAGACAGGACCGCGTTCTACCCACATCTTTTGCCAACCTGGGCTGGTGGAGTGGGCTCCACGTTACTTGTTCTCTCCTGCAGGCCGTCGTTGACTTTTGTCCCTGGCAGAGAGGGTCCCACCTGTCTCCAGGGCCCATCATGCCGTCTGTGTTCCCAGCCCAGCTCCCTGCCCTTCCCTTTCTCTACCCTTAACTGTTCTGCCAGCCATTGAGGCCTGGCCTTGAGGGAGGCTTGGGGGTCCCGTTAAGAGGTCCTGCCCTCAGCTGGTCTGGCCCTTCGGTTCCGCAGGAGTCACTCCTGCCCTTTGGCCAACAGATTTCTTGTCCTGCCTTCTAGATGCCTCTAAGCTACAAACCCAGGGGAGCTGTGGCTTCTATTTATACCAACCTGTTTCAGTTCCAACAGAAAGACAGTGTGTTCATGCAGGGATGGGGCGTAGGAGCATTACTTTAACAGCTAAAGAAAGTGAAGCCAAATCAAATGAATTAAGTTCCTCACGCTTCTCTTCCTGAGGTTTGATTGGCACAGCAGCGTAAGTGGTGGCCTCCCCTCTGGGCCCAGTGTTTTTAGAAAAAGTGAATGGCTTCCTGTCACCAGGGGGCCGGGCTGTTGGCAGGACAGCTCTGCCTTCCGGGACGTTTCTTGGGAAAGGAGGAGCTTCTCACCCTTGTCTGTGTTGGCGCAGGGCCTCCCACTTAGTTCCTGAGTTCCTGAGTCTTCAGTGTGGGGAGGGGTGCTGCCGGCGTGTGGGGAGGGTGCCTCTGAGTGGGGCGGCAGTAGCCTCAAGTTGCCGACAGCTGTTTCAGTGTGAAGGTAGCGTGAGGATTTCTTAGCAGGTGGGAAGGAACGGCAGCTGGGGCTGGGAGCCAGCTGCTTTGACCTACCCTGGTTCCTCGGAGGAAAAACCAGGGTGAAATGCACATTACTGCCTCCTTCCCTCCTCCTAGGGACACTTCATTTACCTTTCCCCTAAAAGGATCATGTAACCTGGGAGTAATTTATTTCAACACCATGATGTGTTTTATTAGATTTCCTTCCCTAGGTGGTCTCCAGGCAAAGCCCTGACTGGACAATCACATCACAGACGACACTGTGGATTTGCCTCATGAACACTGTTGAGGGGTTTTTAATCAAAATGGGGGGTTTCCTTTGACCTGTTTCCCCACTTCCCCAAACTGCCAAAACACCGGGGTTCCACGTGACAGGCCTTCACTCTGGAGTTGCAGGACGAGGTGGGGCAGGGGGAGGCTCTGTGGGCCTGGGAAGGTGGAGGGAGGGTGGCTGCAGGACCAGCTGGCAGGCAGTCTCGTCTGATTGGGGGGCTAGGAGCTGAAGTGTGGTTGGCGTCCTCAGACTGTCCTGGCTGACGATTGGTCCTGGGTGGGCAGCACACTCCACTCTGAGCATTAAGGTTACTCCAGTGAGGCAGTGCTTGCAAATTCATGCAGTAAGAGGAGGGGGTCCTGGAAGTTTCCAGCCCAGGCCAGAAACCCTCATGGCTTCTGGCAACTGGATGTCCAGACCCAGGTAGTGGGGTGATTTTGGTGACGACAGTGTGCCTGTCCCGCTGAGTGTTAGTACGCATGACTAGGGGGGTGGGGGTGGGGGGCTCACAGGGCTGGACCGATGTCCTGGTGGACCTGATGCGAAATCCTGTCAAACAACAAAACTTTTAATGGTTTGCTAGGATTATTTCTGTATTGAAAGTTTCTAATTATGCTTTTTTAAAAAAGTACTAAAAATAAAGGTTCAAGCTGCCAAATTTTCTTCCAGGATCTGTTTCCTCTCCTCCAGCTATGCTCTGGGTAGGCTTGGCTTCTTCCACCCATTGTGTCCAGCTCGTTTGTTCTGGTTTAGGCACAGGGACAGGACACTCTGAGAAGCCAAGTTCATTTTCTCCACGATAGGTTGAGCTGCTCTGGTTTGACGTGTTGGCTGAGAGCACGTGTGATGAGATGCCAGGGGAAGTGCCCTGTTTATTCTCTGCACGCCCGGAAGGATGCAGTGGAAGCTTTGCCTGCAGCGATTTCTGACTTGGAGTTTCTGCCAAGTTGGAGGGCCAGCCTGTGGCTGGGCAACTGCAGCTCACTGGCAGGGAGCCCAGGCCAGGGTGGGTGTGGAGGCTGTGCCTTCGGCCACTGCTCCTAAAACAGCTGTCACAGGATGCCTCCACCCTCCAGGGCAGGTGCCCCTTCCTGGCTGAATCCACTGGTTGGGTCCCCATGTATGGGGTGACTTCCCAGGTGTGTGTGGGGGGCTCACTGTTTCTGCATCGTCACGCCAGCCAGTGGCGGTTCTGACAGGTAAGCTGCATTCCGGCCAAACAACCCCTCCAGGCACCCAATGACTAAGGCAGGAAGCTCTGTAGAAATTCAATTTATTCTTAGACTCTATTTTCAAAAGAAGCAGTGGTGTGCTGTTTTTCTAAAAATATGCCTTTATAGATTTTTATATATAATATGTATATTATAAAATCCATACATGTATTTACATGATTGCTACATACAAAAGTACAGCACTGTGGTATGTACATATCTATAGGTACATTCTTTCCGCTCATCCCTGCTGTGCTTCTCCCAGGTGCGGGAGGGAGACGATCCTTATGAAGCAGCCTGAGGGCTGCTCCACCTGGGCGCCTCGGAGTGAGGCCTCAGCAGAGAAGGAGCAGTGGCTGCCGAAGGAGCAGGAGCAACAGGTTGCAGGATTCATCCTTCTGCAGGCCTAATGGGCAGTATCTGGAGGCGTCCACCCCGTGGTGACAGTGCTGCCCTTGAGGTGGAGGTGGTTGACCACAGACCCCTCTGGGGCCGTTCTGTGGCCTGGACTTGCTTGGCTGAACCAAGAACTTGTGTGAGTGGAGCAGGGCGCTGTGGTTGGAGGAGAACCCTTCCCAGCCCTGGCCCCACAAGGGAAAGGACTAGATGGCTGAAGCCTGCCAAGGGCCGGTCAGAAGCCTGGCTGGCCTGGCCCTGCCAAGGGGAAGGCCTGCACTGGCGGAGGCCAGGGAGGGAGAGCAGTGATGCCAGGGGGCAGGCCCGTCTTCCTTCTGGGCTCAGGATGGCCTCAGCCAAGCCATGGCAGAGCCCACCGTGGCTGAGTGCAAGAGAATAGCCCCAGCCATCAGGCCCCACGGGCTGGGTCTCCTGCCCACAGAGTGCTCCCAGCAGAGGTGCATGCACATGGGTGAGGGGCCACCTCCCCCTACTCCCTGGGCCAGGGGTTGGGGGAGGGACGGAGGCTCAGGCCAGCGGGGGGGCAGCAGGAGCCTCGAGGCATGCAGAGAGGGCCTCTGTTTCTCCTGTCCCCCATGTTCCACAACAGGAGGGCAGCAGTGCCTGGGGTTGAGCCACGGAGAGATGGGCAGGGCTGGCCACTCTGGAGGCGGCCTGAGCCCTGCTCGATGACAGCGGATCCTCGGGAAGCCCAGGCTGGGCTTGGCTGGGCAGTGGGCACAGGGCTCCTGCCTGGCCCAGGGGAGGCCCTTGCATGCAAACACCTGCACCCCTTTCAGTTGCCTCCAGTCCGCCCATCCTCGCTGGCCTGACTCCTCCCAACTTAAATTTTCCTGAAGAAAGAGAAGAGCCGTTTGCCTTCAGTGGTGCTGGGCTCGTCCCCATGGCCCGCGCCATGGGCCCTGGAGAGGGCAGCAGCAGGCCGGCTCCGTTCCTTCAGGTGCGTGTCCATCAGTTGCCGGTCAATGACCCTGTGCATGTCATCCTGCAGAGAGCACAACAGAGGGGACTGAGCAGGGCAGTGTCCTGACCCTGGTCAGGGAGGTGACAAAAATATCTGAAGGACTGAAGGACCGGAGATGAGGGAGGATGAGGATGAGAGTTGAGTGAGTGAGTGGCTGCAGCAGGGCTGCCCCAACCAAGAAAGCAGCAAGTGGAATGCTGGGATGCATAGGAGCCTCATGACTTGGGCTGGCCCCTCAAGTGCTACCCCTCAGCTGACCCCACGTGTTTGTCCCGGTGGGCGCAGACAGGCTGCAGCTGGTACCTTCCTTTCTATCCGTCTCTCCACTCTGCCCGCCAGCGCCATATCAGTGCTCAGCCTCAAGAATTATTACTGGCCTGAGCAGCTGACACCCAAGAACCACCAGCAGCTACACGTGACAAGGACAACTGCACGCGTCAGCCCCTACCTGCAAGGCTCCCATCTGTCCATCTGTGGCAGAGACCTGGGCATTGCCATTTCAGGGCTTGTCTTGCTTCAACCTAGGCCCGTTTCCTTAGCCTCCTCACTGGGGTACCACCTTTCCCTTCCAGTCTGTTACAGTGGCCTAGAAAAAGCCCCCTCCCTGGTTCCCCCTTACAGGACAGCAGCTTCAACTCCACCGAGGAGCCTCTGGACAGAGCAGCTGCACTCTAGTCACTAGATTTTGGTTCTGCGTAAGACTCCGTTTGACAAAAACATTCTGCCACTAACACTGAAGACTATTGCTTAAGCCAGTAGTTCACATCAGCAGGGAACATGACAAACATCTGCCCGACTCCTTCATCCTTGAACCCTGCGGGCTCTGGAATGTCCTGGTGAAAAGACAGTGAGCCACAGGCCAAACCCCGGAGTGAGTCAGCTGCTCACGAGGGCAGGAAGTGGGGCTGGCGGGCCCCTCTCCCTGAACAGCGTGCCCATCACCACCTACCCCCTCACCACTGGGGTCAAGTGAGTGTCCGCAGGGTTCAGTGTGAAACAGACTCTTGGCCACATCACCAGGTATAGCAGCGGGTGTGGACTTCCTGTTTCCTCCTTTGCTCGCCCTGCTCCCGCCTTCCTCCTGCCTTCCCCTTCCTATCCCCACCTTCCTCTGCACCCATCGCCCTCACTCCGTCCTTCCTTACAGAAAGAGGACGCGTCCTCCATGCTTGTGGCGTCCCAGTGTCAAGTCCTTAGCACAGTGCCCTGCACTTAGGACGTGCTTAATAAAATCTACGTTTTTAAGTGCAACACTAGGAATGTCAGAGTGTCCTTCAGAAAGAAACTCAGAGCTGCCAGTGTGTATTCTGGCACATTGCAAACTGCATTTTTTATCCTTTAAAATTTCTCTAGGTAAACCTATGGCATATATCAACTTAGAGCACCACACATGCCCACCCACGAGCTGGGCATAATTCCATGCCTGCTGTTATGTCTGTGGCCAAAGCAACCCGTTTATGAGGAGGTGGTACCAAGAACCAGGGGCCAGCCTGTCAGTACTGGGCCATGTGCTGCCATGTTCACTGGACGTGATGGTGATGGGAGGAGGGAGGCCAGGACTTGATGGCAGGGCACACTGCACAGAAATGATGCCAGACTCCAGCACACAGAACACAGTGGGCCACATGGGGGGTGGCAGGGATGGGACTACGATGGCAGCAGGGGGGAGTGTGGGTGGGATGAGGGCTCAATCTCACCTCAAAGGCAGGAGGGGTGTACAACTAAAGCTGTTGATACAGGAACTGAGAAAGGCCACTAGATCAGAAACCAAAGGAGCCAGATAGTAAAAAGCCCTGAGGAAGCAAACTGTAGCCAGGAGAGAAGAGAAAAGAACAGGACGGTAAGCCAGGGCACAGCTGGCCTAGAAGCCAGGGACCACCTCTGGGGTCGGGGGGTGAGGTTCAAAGCTCAGAAGGACCCCTGGGGGAACAGTCACCCATAACCTGCCCTCCTGAGCAGGGCTTGCCTGGTAAAGCTGCAGGTGGCGGCGCTTCATCGGCCTGGTTAGGATTTTTTGGGGAGCAACATGAATGGTTACACCCATATCCTGAAATTGTATTACCCTAACCTCGTGGACAAAAACCAAGTACAGTGTGGTCCAGCAGAGAGCCATGTTAGACCTGAGGTGGGGTGGGCTGCCTGGACTCTGAAAACCGTGGTCCTAAAGGGACACACTGGCCCTTTTTCCCCAGGCCTGCACCCAGACAGCATTCTTCGGAAAAAGGAAGCTGGCCTTTGAGAAAGGGGAGGGCAGCAGCTGGCGGCAACTTGAGGGTTGCTGAACTACATGTCCCTGTGACTTTTCAGTCAGCCTTACAGGACCTGGGCCCTCCAAGTTAACACCTGTTTCTTTCTAGCGAATTTAAACAAAGCCGCGATGACTGGCTGAAGGAGGCCCCTGTCCCAAGCAGCACAACCTGGGGCTCATTGCTCTGAGAGTATCCTCAGGCATCCTTCCCCAGGACCTGGGGGAGCGGAAGCTCTGAATTCCAGCAAGTGAAGACGGGGGTTACTGCTCACCCATGCACACCGGAGCCTCCAGTACAACAAACTCCTCCTGGAGCCTCGTCTTCCCTTACCTGCCAAGCCTCAAGCTGCTGTGAGAGGTTCAGTTTCTGCTGAATGGCATCCAGCAGCTGGCTGTTCAGAGACATCATGTCCATCTTGCATTTGGCGAGTTCCAGCTCCACAGCGTTTTTCCTGAAAACAGACACAGCAGAGTGACCACGGACACCTTGTGCAAGAAGCAGCGGGTTCTGAGCTGGGGTACCTGGAGTCCACAAGATAAGGAAAGACGCTCGGGCCCTAAACTCACAACAAACAGTAAAGGTAACTGCGATGCTACTTGTAGAAGGCTGGAAAGTTTGCAGCACGTTCTCACAGACGTTTTCTCAACTTCCCTAATTGACCTGAAGGTGAAGGGTTATGTGTCAGCCCCTTTCACAGATGAAGCGGATACTTAAAATCAGGACCAGAACCTGGAGGAGATCAAAGGCCTGGCACAGCACATGGGAGCTGCTGATCCTCGTTCCCAAAAGACAATCCCTATGGGAGGTGGGGACCTTGTCCTCCTGGTCCCCTCCTTTTCACTAGCAATATCCCCCTTAAGGGATCTAAGAGAGATCCCCGTATGTAAAGCTGGTCACAAAGTGGAGATCACCACCTCTTAGCTAATCATCGTAGCCAACAATTAAGGGGCCGGTGGTAAATCACTTACAGTGTATTTGGGCCCCCGGGAAGGAAAGCGCCAAAAAGCAAGGTCTGAAATGCTTGCTCTGCTGAAGAAAAACGGCCTGTGTGTATTCGAGTCGCAAACGAAAGGGCATAATCGGGTATCTCCGGATGATGACCACTGCTCCCATCCACTTACATGCACTTTGTATTTTTGCATTTTGAAATGTTTCACACATGACTTTGTAAAACTTCCCCAACACTGCTACATCATAGTTCAATGCAAAAGAATATTAAATTTCGGTGTGGAGGGCTGGGGGTAATGGGGGCAGGAAGAGAAAATGCAGGAAACCGCACGGCCCCTGCAGAGGTGGCGCTGTTGCCTCGCTGCCAAAACGGGCATTTAGTTCTCGTCTTCGTCAACTTAGTTTTTGCATTCGACACGACAAAAACTAGCAAAAGTGTCCTCGCTGCACAGGGCCAGCGACCAATGTGCACGCCCAAGGACAGCTGGAGGACCCGCGTTCAGAGACAGCCCAGCTGCAGTCTGAGAGAAAATTACTCCAACAAGCACCAAGCTAAGCGCGGCCCGAGGCGGGGCAGTTGGGGTAATGCCAGTTCAGGCCACCACCGTGACCAGCACGTCCTCACTGGCGTCTAGTCCACTGTGCAATTAGTCACCTCCCTTGACGCCCCCATCGCTCCAGAATGGCGCCCCGCCAGTCCTTCCTGGAAGTGCCGCTCAGGACTGCCCAGCCCGCACTGCTGGATCACCGGGGCGGGACCGGCACCGCACTGCGGCTGCAGGGACTGGAACTGAGCCTGTCCAATGAGCGCGGAGGCTAGGACGCCGCAGGCCGTCACGTCACGTCCCCTGCCATTGGCTAGTGGCAAACCGGAAATCCTCGCGAGCCGGTTGCTATGGACGCCCAGCCTGCCGGAGCGAACCCCTGGCGCCCCGCCCCGCCCCGCTGCAGCCTCCCGAACTCCCGGCAGGTGGCGCCGCGAGCAACCCGGAGACCCCGGAATGTGCTGACTAACGCTGCCGGGGGAGCGGAGGGGCAGCAGCTGCTCTGCTGCAGCGGAGGGGGGCGGGGCGGGGCGGGGCGGGGTCGTCTTCCAGAAAGCCCCGGAAGCAGGGCCTCACCTGAAGATGGAGTGGAGTATAACACACGATTGGGACATAGCAAGAAAATGGAACATGTGGGCTCTGGAGTCTGAGTCTAATCAATTATAAAAAGACATTTATGGGACTACTGGGGAAATCTGAACCCTCGAACTAGGTGACGTAAGAAATTCTAAGTTTTTTTCAGTTGTGATAACTGTATTGTGGTTGAGTGTTTTACAAAACGCGTCGTTTTCTGGTAGAGGCCCATGCTGAAGTGTTCACAGACTGGTGGACTGGCTGTATTGTGATTTTCCCTAGCGCCGTCCAGTGGGGAGGTGGAGAGAGTGGGCCACAACAGAGATGTAAACAAACACCAGCCACATGCTGATTAGTGCTGGAGCTGAGAGACAGGTAAGCAGGGCTCCAGCTTTTTCCCCCTGCTTTTGTGTATGCTTGAGAATGACCATAAAGCCCCTAACATAAAAGAGGCGAGGTAGATAAATATAATGAAATTGGAAGGTTCTCTAAGATGCTGGTGGGGAAAAAACAAGACATGTAGAACATCATCCACTGATGCTTTTAAAAAGCCCATGATGCTCTGGCTGGTGTGACTCAGTGGGTTGAGAGCCAGCTTGCAAACTGAAAGGTCACCAGTTTGATTCCCAGTCAGGGTACATGCCTGGGTTGCAGGCCAGGTCCCCAGTTGGGGGCGTGAGAGGCAACCAACTGCCGTTTCTCTCTTTCTCCCTCTTTCCCCCTCTCTCTAAAAGTAAATTTAAAAATCTTTTTAAAAAAAGACCATGACAATTACATTCCATATACACCTGCATATACACAGGAAAAAGGTCTGCAAAAAACGCACACCCACTTCCAACAGTAGTGTCTGTCTGGAGAAAAGAACGGGATTGGGGGAGGGTGGGTAGCAGGGAAACTAAGTTTCATTTTTAAGAGTCTCCTGTATGAGTTAACTTTGAAAACTGACACACACTCTTGTTACTTGTAATTAAAGTAGAATGAAACTAGCCATGCTCACTCACTTTGCAATAGCCTCATCCCGGTCCCTGATGGCCTTCTGAAGCTGCTCCTTTGGTTCCTTGTCCTCAGATGTGACTCTGAGTTGGTCCCTCTCCTCCTTCAGTGCAGTCATCTCCACACTCAGCAGTGTTACCTAAAGGGGGACCAAAGGGATGAACATGATGGCACCACTGCGGCTGGCCTGGGCTATCTCCGTCCGGGAGGGAGAAAGGAGCGAGGGGCCCCAGGCAGGCGCAGGGCCTGTGAGCCATGCAGGCTAGTAGCTTCCCGCTGCCCTCTGGCCCGAGGGAGGCCCATGTCTCTTGGAGAAAGGATGCCACATGCTAGGCTGGAGCTCGGTGGCCCTAGGCTGCAGCCATGGGGCCAGATTCTCTTTGTACACAGCCTACCACACCACCTTTCATTTCAAGGCAATCCCAGGGTACTAATGAGTGAAGACTACACACGCATCAGGGCTCTGAGACAGTTTTTGGGGTAGAAACTCAAGTTTTGTTTCCAGTAAGGAGCACTGTTATGCACAGGGCCCTGGATGGTTAAAGCCTGGGACCTGGTTCCCATCTTCATGACAGTACCTGACACAGCCTGGCTTCTCCACCTTCACTCTATTCTCCAGGTCAAAGCCACATGTAATTCAGACACCTAACTGATGTTGTCACCCTTCACTTCAAACCTGTTACCTTCTCTGTGCTTTGTGCCTCAGATAATGGCACCAGAGCCTGTCCTCTGGGGGTGAGGTTCCCCTGGAGAGCACAGCTCACCCCACTCACTGTATGGTAACCCCTGCAGGCCTTGGGCTCTGCGATGGCAGAGCCTGATTCTGTATAGTGCATAATCTCAAAATGCCTGTGCAGTGAGTGGGCCGTTGTGATGTTTTGGCTAGTCATCGCCCACAGTCCTGGTTGCCTGTGTCTTGGTGGGAGACAGGACATGCCCTCCCCCCTAAGGAAGTCCAAAGGGGAGAATCATTGTTTCCAAGGCACCTGGGTAAGAACCCTGGACTTCCCCGCACAGCTGCCTACCTGGGACTGCAGCTCGTGAGGGTACAGCAAAGCCACAAGCCTTTGGGAAATGACCATACAAGCAGTCGACTGCTGCCCTCCTTCCCATGGATCCTTCCTGTTTGGGAGTTCAGTTCTCCAACCTCCCTGTTATTCTGTAAACTGTCAGATTTAATTCCCATACATTCTTCTGCTCAAATTAAGCTGAGTGAACTGTTGTCTGCAGCCAGAAACCCAGACTGGTGGAGCTGTCAGTAAGTATTTGTTGAATGACTGGAAGAGCGGGAGCCCCTTCTGCTTGGAGGGGATCGGGTCAGGCTGGAGTCCAGATGCCAGACCCTGCCCTCTTGTTGAATATCACACATGCTTTTGACATATTTCCAAGGAAGGATCCATCCCTAAGGTCTGTCCCTCCCACTCGGGGAGAGACATCACCTTTCGGTTTACTCCTCTGCTCTTCAAGTCCCAGGCCTAGCCATCCTCAGACAGAAAAAAAACAACAAGCAAAAACCCCAGGACCAAGGCTGAAGATCAAGTTTCCCTGTAGACACTTCCTATTCCCCAGACTGGGGCAGCAGAGTTGCCAGAGAACACCCAACGATGAGGAGGGATAGAGAACAATTTGTTGTCACTATGGGCAATGGATTTTGTACTCGAAGGTGCCTGGTAGGGAACATCAGAACCTCGGGAACCGGTGCTTGGTGCCTGGCGCTCTATGCTTTTGAGGTGGGACAGCCCCGATGGGCGGCGTTCGCAGCTTCACAGAACAGCCTGGGGCCCCTGCAGAGGCCGTGGCACGTACACACGGCTAACCCAGAGTCAGACACAGCAGCAGGTGAGACGCCCAGCCTCACCCTATTTGTTACCAGGTTCTGCAGCTTGGCAGCCCAGAACCTAAGACCCAGAAAGCACCTGGCAGGGACAGCCAGACCTCTGAAGAACAAATGAGCCCTGACATGACCTGGGCCGGCCGTGGGCCAGCCAGGTGTTCTGTCAGCTGAGTGAGTGACAGATAAAAGTACTTGTTAGGCAGGAAATGCCAACATGCTCCAAATAAAATTCAACAAGAATTTCTTGCTTTGACCTGGAAAACCTGGCTGGTCGAGACAGAGCCAACCAGCTGACTCACCCTCTCTGAGTTATACATATTTTCATAAAAAGCGGGGATAAAAGTGGCCATTTCCCACCAAGTTGTTGTGAGGCTCGAGTGAGATAAGTAACGCCCAGAACTCGGCACACGTGGCTGTGAGCTCCATTCCCTTCTCCACCCCCACAGGGACCAACTGCCAACGGCAGTCGTGAGGATAGATGACAAGTTACAGCCACTCCTAAATCCACTTTTCCAAAGAAAGGTAGGTGTCCTTGTGATTGAATGCCATCAAAGAAAAGATCCTGAAGTTATCTGTCTAGGGCTTTATTTGCCCTTCTGTTTCACAAGTATTCGAGTACTCATTGTAGGCAAGGCACTGTGCTGGATGCTTTGGGAGAAGATAAAGACACATCAGACCTTGGGGCAGTCTGTGGCAGGGTCAAAGGTTTGACTGGGAAGGAGGGATGTGAGCCAGGGCAACCATGACAGAGCAGGGCCAGGGTGGCTCCCGGAGGAAGGGAATCAAAGAGTTTCAAGGAGGAAGTGAAACCTGCTCAGGAACTTGAAGATGAGGAAGGCTGAGATGCGTGCAAGTGGCAGGAGAGTCCTCGGGGTGGAAAAAGCCAGAGAAGAGACTCCAACGTGGGAATGGGAACTGTGTGCCCTCTGTTTAGTTCTGCCGAAGCACAGGAGGCGGAGTGAAAACAACAGGAGGGAAGGCTGATGCTGGGATCAGCCAGACCATGGGGGCCGTGTGGGCTGGAGGCTTCCAACCCAGAACCTGTAAGGGTGTCCCATTTTCAAGTCCAGCTTCAGGAAGGTCAATCCAAAGCCTGTGGAGGGTGATTGGGTTGGGGGAAGTGATGGCCACAGCCAGGGGATGAGAGAATGAAGGTCTGAAATCGGGCAGCTGCTAGCAGGATGGAGAGAGAACACACTGGGACTTCACAGAGGAGGGTCACTGAAATTCCATTAGTGAAGGCCTTGACTGCTCCCAGCCATGTTCCTTGTGTTTCCACGCCCCTTGTGGAGTAACTGGTGTGCGCTCTGGTCAAGCCTAAGGGAGCACTGGGACTGTGTTTTTCACTGCACCTCCCTCAAGCCGGCTTCCTGGCCTGGGACTTGGCTGAGAGGCCCCAGAGATAAAGCAACCTACACCTTGCTTATGCTTCTGAATGAAATAATGCCTTCTGGTGTTTCCAGTTTTATAATTTCAAGAAGCAACAAAACAAAACAAAACAAAACAAAACAAAACACCAGTCAATATGAGAGAGCTAGTAAGTAGAAGCACCCCACAGAAATTTAAATAGGCTTTAAAATAAATAAAACTTCTCTTAATCTGAAGAACTTTCAGATCCACATTCTCTTGCATTTTATTCCTCCCGTGTCAAAGATCTGTCCCTAAGTCTGGACCATTTCCTGGCCAAATGACCACCGGAGGGCTAGGTTTGACGCATAAGAATGTCTTTGGGCTGTCCAAACCCACTCCCCATGCTTGCCCAGGGCCCCGTGCTTGCTACAGCTTTCGACAGCTTCTCTCTGTCCTTGTTATCTGGTCACGCACCGCACCGTGAGTGCACTAATGGCTGGGGGTGGGACTCCCCGTATCTGCCAGGAGAATGCTACTAGGAAGTCTAATAGGCACAACCCCCTAAAAAGACAGGAGTTTATGTCTATGTGATCCTTTAAGAAATACTGACTGAAGTGAAAGCCAGGCTTAAATTCATTCCATTTATCAGTCTTGTGGAGCAGAGCGGGATGACTAGCTTTGGACAAGAAAAAAAGGGGGGAGGGCTTAACATACTGCCTGTTTCATGTCCACCACAAGTGGGCCAGAACCTCTACCCATGACCCTAGTCAAAAGGAAGGGCCTGTTTTTGTCTCCCAGGGTACATTTTAGAAACAACTTTCTTCGTGGGGCTGGCTCCTAAGCTCTTTAAAACTTCAGATCAGAAAATAGATGTCCTTCCTCCAGCGTTCTCTCTGAGAGAGATGAAACCATGATCAAACAGGGAAGCAGCAGCAGCAAGAGCCGCGGCAGTGCTCCTGAAGCTGAAACGCAGGCTGGCAGAGGTGGCAGCCCTTACAGAGAGGAGGCCTGCCGAGATCGAGCCTGGACGTGCAAACTTCCCTGCTCAAGCGCTGCTGTGACGAAGTGTCCTGGAGCTGTGGCACTTCCAATCGTCAGAACCCACCAGGTGACTCGGGCTCTGCTGAAGGCAGCGCGTCGCTGGAGGAAGTGCCAGCTATTCTTGTCCCTGACCATCACTTTGGGCTAAACCAGGGGATTGGCTTCTTCTCTTAAATACCCAGCCCAGCTCAACCTTAGGTTACTGTCCCCTGAGGATCTGTCAGAGGAAACCCGCTTCTCAAACAGACGTGGGGGAGTGAAACTCACAAGGGTCCCCAGAGAGCCAGGGGAGACGTGCATGCTCCCCTACCGGACTGAGGACAGGGTGCTCACCTGACTGTGGAGTCGCTGCAGCTCTTCTAGGCTTTGCCTCAATTTACCCCTCTCTCCCTCCATGAGTTCCCTTAGGGCTCTCGAATCCTCACTGGTCTGCCTTATCTGTTCTTCTAAGGAGTCATCCTCAATTCTCCGGGAGCTCTGACAGCAAAAAAGAGCGAGCCAGACAACCAGGGAGATGGTGAGAGTGGAGGGGAACGGGGTAGATGGTCAGTGGGGGAGATGGAGAGGAGAGAGAGCAGAGTCGGTAAGGGTGGAGGGGGGCGGAGAGATGGTTCAGTTCAGGGGGAGAGCGAGACAGCAGGAGATGGAGTGGAGAGCAGGAAGGAGAGAAAGAAGGGGTTAGAGAAGAAAATCTCTGGTTCAATGTGCAAACAGCAGCTACACATTTGCTTTTCTTTCTGTTTCAGGCTTCAGGGGAGGGAAATTGTGCGGCACGAACAGAAGAGCTCCCTTTCCCCACAGTGACCCGCCTCCCTCGCACCCCACAGATGGACAGGGCCTGTTCAGATAAGGACAGCTACCCTTTCATCTTCCTTTACCCAGCACAGGCAGAAAGACACAACTATTCTGTAGGAGGGTGAAACCTGAGAGCAACAGCCTGAGAGCAGGAATGTGAATGGAGGGTAAGGCTGGCACAAAGCTGTCATGAAGCCAGAAGAAATGCCAGTCTGCCAGGAGCCCATGGCAATGTCTCTCTCCTCCACAAGAGGAGCCACATCTGGAACTCTACAAGGCCCTTCTTGTTGATCTTCTCAACTCTCTGAGCTCACATATATTTTTAGCAGAAGCTTCAGGTCTTTTTAAGAGTGCCTGTTCATAGCTAACCCCACCACTAGGACCAAGTAGAAAAGTAACTTGCAGTTTTTGCCTGGATCCAAAGTGCCAAAGTTCTATTCAAAGCTTCCAAGGAAAGCCCTTGAACTTGTGACCACCATGGCCTGTACAAACTACATGGAGAAAGGACTCCATTTGTATCCTGGTGTCTGCAGGGAGATGCCTCCTGTTCCCTGGCACTCAGCCCCTCAATGCTCTCAAATGACATGGGCACAGAAGAAATTCTTGCAGGTTTTATAAAGGTTCCAGTTCCAGGGTCAGCCTCATTCTCTGTGCTTGGTTTCAAGCTCCCATTAGCCGGGTCCTGTGGGATAAGGAGCTTCTCAGCCAGGCCTCTTACCGTGGGCTCCATGCCATCCACGATGCTCTGTATCAGCCTCTTGAGCTCGCTGAGGGCAGTGCGCAAGCTGCCGGCTGGCACATCCTTGGCAGACGAGGTTTCTGAAGACTCGTCCATTGAGGAGTCCGTGGAGACGGCCGAGTCAGCACTGTCGTTTCCTCGAAGGTGCGAGCAGAGATAGCGAACCTGGCAGTAGGCTTCCCAGAGCTGCAGTCTCAGCTGCCCACAAAGAATTATTCTTGATTATGGGCTCTGGAAAATACTGCCACCTGGTCACCTATTCCCCAGGATGTGAACCCGAGTGTCTAAGATTCTGTTTTAGGAGGAAGTTTTTTTCTTAAATCACCTGTTCCAAGAAATACTGATAGTGACACAGGGCCTGGGACACCTATACAGACTCCCAATTCTTATTTCCCCTGCTCTGCAGTCCCCACCATTTCGCCAAACGAAGCATCTACTTTGGTGGGAGTCAGTACATGGTTAATGGAATGAGTGGTTATGAGTAGTATGAAAAAAGGCCAAGTAGACGCATCACGAATGATCCAGAACCTTGCAAGTGTCAGAGATAGGAGGCTAATGATTAGTTAACAAGCATTTCCTAAGAGGCACTGGGGTGAGAATGAGCCAGGGACGTGCTTCGCTCAGGGCCCCGCTTCACGACGGCTCTAGCCTGCAGGCCTAGGGGTGTGCACAGGCTAAAGCTGAAGTAGCAGGCACTGGGCAACTGGGGGGCCGTTGGGCTCCTGAAGTCCAGGGCCCGTCCCAATCCCGAGGCAGCCTCACATGCCAAGAGTGACAGAGATGTCAGCACCTGTTCTCTCTCTTGCTCCAGCTCCTCGGCCTCCATGCTCTGCTCGATCTCGGACAGGAGGGACGTGCTGGTGGCGGCGGAGCTCTGCAGACTCCTCTCCTCGGTGAGCTCTTCCACCTTCCCCTGCAGCTGCCGGCAGGAGAGCCGCACCTCCTGGAGCTCCAGTTGGCTTTGGTGCAGCTTCAAGGAGACAGCAAATGGTAGGAAGACTTGTCAAAACCAAAACGAACAAGGAATGCTGACCCAGAACCTGGTCGTGCTTCTAGATCCAACCACCAATTTACAGAGAAACACAGAGGGAGAAACATGCCGGACTACACTAGGGGGACAGGGTCTGCAGAACTCAGATTTCGGAAATTCTACAGGACAAACACCTCCATTTCTTCAACAGGAAACCTTCAACCTTTCCAGGAAAAAAGAAAAGATAAAGGGGGAACCTACAGATTAAAAGATGTTTAAGGGACACCAACCAACTGCAACGTGTAGGCCTACTTTATTTTTTTTTACGCTATTTTATTTATTTTTTGTTGCCTAGGAATGAATGTATTAGTTTCGGGTGTACCGCTTAGTGGTTAAACAATCTTATATTTCACACAGCATCCCACTCACTATTTTCAGTTACCCCAAATGGCACCATAAGTAGTTATTACAATATTATTGACTATATTTTTACGTTTTACTTACTTCCCCATGACTGGTTTGTAACTACCAATTTTTTAAAATTATTTTTTATTGATCATGCTATTACAGTGGTTCCAAATTTTCCCTCTTCGCCCCCCCTCCCCACAGCACCTTCCCCCTGAGGCTGTCCCCACATCATTGTTTATGTCCATGGGTCATGAGTGTAAGTTCTCTGGCTATTCCGTTTCCTCTACTGTGCTTTTCATTCCAATGGCTCTTTTGGAACTACCTACTTGTACTTCTTGATTCCCTCCCTCATCATCCATTCCCTGACACCCCCTCCCACCTGGCAAACTTCAGAACACTCTCCATATCCATGATTCTGTCTGTTCTTGTTTGCTTAGTTTGTTTTTTAGATTCAATTGTAGATAGGTACGTATCTATTACCATTTTATTGTTCACTGTTTTGATCTTGTTCTCTTTCTTAAATAAGTCCCTTTAACATTTCATATAGTAATGGTTTGGTGATGATAAACTCCTTTAGTTTTTTCTTGTCTGGGAAGAACTTTATCTGACCTTCCATTCTCAATGATATCTTTGCTGGGTAGAGCAATCTTGGCCGTAGATCCCTGCTTTTCATGACTTTGAGTATTTCTTGCCAATCCCTTCTAGCCCGCTAAGTTTCTTTTTTTTTCTTTTAAATATATTTTATTGATTATGCTATTACAGTTGTCCCATTTCCCCCCCTTTACTCCCCTCCACCTTGCACCCTCCCTCCCACCTGCATTCCCCCCACCCCTTAGGTTCATGTCCATGGGTCATACATGTAAGTTCTTTGGCTTCTACATTTCCTATACTATTCTTAACCTCCCCTGTCTATTTTGTACCTACCATTTATGCTTCTTATTCTCTGTACCTTTTCCCTGTGCTCCCTACTCCACCTCCCCGCTGATAACCCTCCGTGTGATCTACATTTCTGTGATTCTGCTCCTGTTCTAGTTGTTTGCTAAGTTTCTTTTTGTTTTTGTTTTTTTAGGTTCAGTTGTTGATAGTTATAAGTTTGTTGTGATTTTACTGTTCATATTTTTGATCATCTTCTTTTTCTTAGATAAGTCCCTTAACATTTCATATAATAAGGGCTGGGTGATGATGAACTCCTTTAACTTGACCTTATCTGGGAAGCACTTTATCTGCCCTTCCGTTCTAAATGATAGCTTGGCTGGATAGAGTCATTTTGGATGTAGGCCTTTGCCTTTCACGACTTTGAATACTTCTCTCCAGTCCCTTCTTGTGTGCAAGGTTTCTTTTGAGAAATCAGCTGATAGTCTTATAGGAACTCCTTTGTAGGAAATTGTCTCCTTTTCCCTTGCTGCTTTTAAGATCCTCTCCTTCTCTTTAATCTTGCGTAAAATAATTATGATGTGCCTTGGTGTGTGCTTCCCAGGGTCCAACTTTTTTGGGACTGTGAACTTCCTGGACTTCCTGGAAGTCTATTTCCTTTGCTAGATGGTGGAAGTTCTCCTTCATTATGTTTTCAAATAAATTCTCAATTCCTTGCTCTTCCTCTTCTGGCACCCCTATGATTTGGATGTTGGAACATTTAAAGTTGTCCTGAAGGTTCCTAAGCCTCTCCTCATTTTTTCGAATTCTTATTTCTTCATTCTGTTCTGGCTGAATGTTTATTTCTTCCTTCTGCTCCAAACCATTGATTTGAGTCCTGGTTTCCTTCTTCTCACTGTTGGTTCCCTGTGCATTTTCCTTTATTTCACTTTTCATAGCCTTCACTTTTTCCTCTATTTTGCAATCCCCTCAACCATTTCTGTGAGCATCCTGATTACCAGTGTTCTGAACTCTGCATCGGATAGGTTGGCTATCTCTTCATCGCCTAGCTGCATTTTTTTTCTGGAGCTTTGATCTGTTCTTTCATTTGGCCCATATTTTTTTGTCTTGGCGCACCTGTTACATAGTAAGGGGTGGAGCGTTAGGTATTTGCCAGGGTGGGACAACCCACATTGCTGCGTTATGGTGCTGTATGTGGGGAAGGGGTCTGAGAGGGAAAAGTGCTGCTTGCTCAGCTCTCGGCTGGCTTTCAGTCACTTCCTCCGCTACCCACAAGCAAATTGGGCCCTTCTGGTGCTGACTCCCAGGCTGGTCGGTTTGTGTATGTTCTAGGACCCTGTGGGTCCCTCTAATGAGCTCTCCTGTGAGGCTGGGAGTTTCTCTTGCAGCTTCAACCCACACAGGTTTTTCCGATCAGAGATTTTGAGGCTTTATTTCCCTGCGCTGGAACTCTGGGATGTGTGGTCTGTCTCGCTCTCCAGTTGTTCCTCCCGGTTTATTTGTACATGAATGTGGGACCACCTGCTCTGCTGGCCTCTGCCCTGCCTGCCCTGGTCCTCTAGCTGCTGCCTTTCGGTGAGTCCTCTCCACCCAGACTACCTGTCTCTGCCCCTTCTACCGGTCTGGGTGAGTGTTTTTTCTTTAACTCCTTGGTTGTCAGACTTCCATACAGTTTGATTTTCTGGCAGTTCTGGTTATTTTTTGTTTTTAAATTTGTTGTCCTTCTTTTGGTTGTGCAAGGAGGTACGGTGTATCTACCTACACCTCCATCTTGTCCAGAAGTCCAAAGTTTTTTTTGAGGAACTAGCTGACAGTCTTATGGGGACACCCCTGTAGGTAACTAACTTCTTTTGCTGTTTTTAGGAGTCTCTTTTTAACTTTTGGCATTTTAATTATGATGTGTCTTGACGTGGGCCTCTTTGCTGCCATCTTGTTTGGGACTCTGTGCTTCCTGGACTTGCATGTCTATTTCCTTCACCAAATTAGGGAAGTTTTCTTTCATTATTTTTTCAAATAGATTTCCAATTTCTTGCTCTTTTTTTTCTCCTTCTGGCACCCCTGTGCACATTGGAACACCTTAAGTCGTCCCAGAGACTGCTTACATTGTCCTCATTTTTTTGGATTCTTTGTTCTTTTTGTTCTGATTGGTTGTTTTTTGCTTCCTTATGTTCCAAATTATTGATTTGATTCTTGGCTTCATCCACTCTATTGTTGTTTCCCTGTAAATTGTTCTTTATTTCAATTAGTGTATCATTTCTGACTGGGTCTTTTTTATGCTGTTGAGGTCCTCACTAAGTTCCTTGAGCACCCTTTTAACCAGTGTTTTGAACTCTGCATCTGATAGATTGCTTATCTCTTATTTTGTTTAGCTCTTTTGCTGGCGTTTTGATCTGTTCTTTCATTTGGACCATGTTTCTTTGTCTCCTCATTTTGGCAGCCTCCCTGTGTTTGTTTCTGTGTATTTGACAGAGCTGCTATGACTCCCTGCCTTGGTAGTGTGGCTTAATGTAGTAGATATCCTATAGGGTCTGGTGGCACAGCCACCCCATCACCCAAGTTGGGTACTCAAGGTGCACCCTCTGTGTGGGCTGAGTACACCCTCCTCTTGTAGTTGAGACGTGATTGCTGTTGGCAGGTGAACAGGAGGGATTTACCCGAGCCAGTCAGCTGCAAGGACTGGCTGTGACCACTGACCACCAAACTCCGCCCTCTGTGAAGGATCAGCTGTGCAGAGGCAGGGTGGTGGTGGTCCAGCAAGGTCTGTAGCTGTCCACTGGGTGTGCAGGCTCTGGGGTTTCCCAGAAGGTGCAGGCCACGGTCAGTCCTCAACTGTGTTCTGCCCAGGGCCACTCTGCCTGAACTATAACGCATTCTGAGATGTCAGCTACTTGAGCTGGGCTTAGAGATTCCCAGGTGAAGCCAATCTGTGAATCTAGGCTGGCAGCTGTTAATGCGGGGGTGCGTGGGACCACTTAGCAAGAGGTACGGGGGCTGGAGGCTCACTGAGGCCAGCTGTTGCTTGTTTGATAGGATTTAGGAAGTTGTGAAGCACGAGCCAAGACCTGCCATTTGTATGGAAATGTCACAGTTAACAATTTGGGTGGGCCCGTAAGTTGGGTGGGATGGAGTCTCATGGGATCTCCAGTGTGGGGCAAACAGTGTTAGCCATGTTGATGGAGTCTCAGATATGGTACCAGCCTGCCAGCTCTGTGGTTCTGTCCGGGAAGGGCTCAGAAAGGAACAATGGCCTCTGCCTGTCTTTCTGTTTGGGAGAAAGCTGTCCCCTAACTCTCGCTTTGATGCCAGACACTTCAGTTCCTCCCCATATGCCACTGGTGCCCTTTCAGCTCCTACTCAGTGCTAGAACTCAGAGAGAGTGAATCTGAGTAAGTCCGTGTGTGGGTTCTTCAAGGGAAACTGCTTGGGACTCTAGAAGTTTCTTCTACTGACTCAATCCCTACTGGTTTTTGCAGCCAGAAATTATGGGAACTGGAAATTATGGGAAACTGGGAAATTATGGCACTGGAAACTGGGGTGGGAAGCCTGGTGTGGGCCTGGGACTCCACACTCCTGAGATATCCCTTCCAAATTTTCATCTACTGCATGTGGATGTGGGACCAGCCCGTTCTGCATCTTCAGCCCTCCTACCAGTCTGGATGGATGTGGTCTCTTTAATTCCATACTTGTCAGACTTCCATTCAACTCGATTTCTGACGGTTCTGAGTGATGCTTGTTCTGTATTTCTGTTGGAATTTTGATGTGGTTGTGCAAGGAGGCAAGCCGTGTTTACCTATGCTGCCATCTTGACCCTGTAACTACTCGCCAGGCTATAGACCTACTTTAATTTTTACTTTGATTCAAATAAAAATGTGAAAGGTAATCATGGCATTTATAAGAGAACTGAAAATTTGAACACTGACTAGATGTTTGATGATATTAAGAAAATACTGCTAATTTTTTAGGTATAATAGACTTGTGGTTGGTTACATTTTTAAATTCTTGTCATTTAGAGGTATTTGATATTAACAGACAAAATCATAAAAATGCTTGGATTTACTTTAACACAATACAGGAGAGGAGCAAGTGGATGTGATGGGGACTGGTTAGGGGTCGGTGGTTTATAGAGCTGGGCAGTGGGGTACACAAGGGGCATTGTTACACTTTTCTGTTTCCGAGTATGCCTGAAATTCTCCATAATATAAAATTAAACGTGCACACACACAGGTAACATACCACTAGGCTCTCACCAAAAATGGCTAAAATAAATAAATAACAACAAAATAATAATATCAAGTGTTAATGAGGATGTGGAACAACTGGGACTCTCACTGCGGCTGGGGGTGGAAGGTGTACAGCCACCCTGGAAAACTGCCTGGCAGTTTCTAATGAGTGAAATACACACCGATCCTGTGATCCAGCAGTTCCACTCTTAAGGTACAGACCCAACACAGATGACCACACATGTGAACAAAAGATGTTCACATGTTCACAGCAGCAGGATTCCTAAGAGCCACACACGGGAAACAATCCAAATGCCAGTAAGAATTGAATGGACATAATGTTAAGCAAAAGCCAGGTGCAAGACAATATATATATATATGATTCCATTTATAAAAAGTGCCCAAACTTTACTGAGATATAAGAGATGAAAGTCAAAATAGAGGTTTAATTTTGAGGAAATGGCAGGGTATTGCCTGGGAGGGAGAGGCTTGTGGGAGGCTGATCAGGGATTTTATGCTGAGCTGGGTGGTGGTTACACAGGTATATATACTTATAAAAATTCAATGGGCTGTCCATTTAAGACTTGCATGCTTTACTATATATATGATATATTTTAATGAAGAAGTTAAGGTTGTTTGGAAAAGAGATAGGGGTGGGATTTGGAATAACATCTGGGTAGTAATACTGAGAGTTCCCAAACCCATGGGAAAAAGCAGTCTCTACCTTCTGCACCTAGTCCTGGGGGCGCCTTTCTCAGCATCTGGGGCTCAGAGAAGGAGAGTGATAGAGCAATGCAGGTGTCATGGCTTGTAGACCAGGGCTACTTCCCTCTCTCTTGCTGCTGCTACTTCACCTTTCTCTGTATTCTCTGAGGCCCCTTCCCTGTGGAGTCCAAACAGTGTACTGCTACCTGGTGATGTTACTACTGCTGAATGTAAGGACCGACTGCGCCATGACTGCTACATGCCACACTCTTACTAGCGCACCCATCACCACACTTCTAGCATGAGACCTTAACTGCAGCATCTCAATCCACCTGCGAACCGCTCTGCACATGTCCACACATTGCATCTGCACAGGAATGACGTTTCCTACTCCTGTACGTGCAGACTGTCCGTTACGTCCCCCCCAATTTTTTTTTTCTGGGGGTAGGGGAAGGAACTTCTGGGGATTTAAATTTAACTAATTTATCCTCTTATAAAATAGCTCTTCTGGGGTCACCTCTGTTCATTAAAAATAGAGCAGACACATTACTGTTCTTTTCCAGACTGTTGGCTAGGCGGGCGTGGGGCTCCGACAGAGATGCAGAGGCCAAGGGTCGCAGGCAGCGACTCAGTTCTCAAGAACGGCGGGGCGGGCTGCCAGGCAGAGCCTCCAGCCAGTTCTTTAGGTGCCCCAGAGCGTCACCTCTGCTGGTCAGGACTGGAGAACGGCCGGCTAATGGCACCAGCGGTCTACCTGTGCCTGCACTAGGAAGAGTGTAGAACCTGGCTGCTTGGAGAATAAAAAAGGAACTGGCAAGCTTGCTCTGCATGGTTCCCATGGATCAGCAATACCCACTGGTCCAGTGGGAACTCCTCCAGCCCCAGTTTTGAGGAAACTCAGAAAAAAGAAATTAGGGTTTAAAAAAAAAAGACATTCCTAGGAAGCATTTGGCATGATTACAAATGGCATACCAAATTGGCACAGTGCTTTACAATTATTTTCTAGACAATTCCTCATATATCTCAGCAGGAGAAGTTCAGCACAGACAAGTACAAGTTCTTCTACACTGAACAAAATTAGTTCAATTACTCACGTACACTCGAAGGTGCTTAATTAATTATAACAGCAAGAGGACAAAAGACCAGGACAGGTCTGCCCTCTCTGGTCAGTAACTGATCCACAGACTTACGTAAAAAAACCAAATCAAAACCAGAGAAGAGTCTATTAAATACAAGAATCCTCTAAAATAGAAATATCATCCTTTTTAAAAAAAAAAGATTTTGTTATTTTTAGAGTGAGGGAAAGGGAAGGAGAGAGGGAGAAAAACATCAATGCGTGGTTGCCTCTCGCTCCCCGACCTGGGGACCTGGCCCACAACCCAGCCACGTGCCCTGACCCAGGCAGTGACCCTTTGGTTCCCGGGCCGGCCCTCAGTCCACTGAGCCACACTCAGCCAGGGCAGAAATATCATCCTTTATAGAACACAGATGACACTAACTGTATTTATATGTATGAACAAGAAAGAGAACAAATGACTTTTGTTCGTACAGCACAAGTTCAAGTTCACAATATTTATGCTTCTAGTGTTGGCAGAAGTGGGGGCACTGTCCTCATTTTACACTGAGGGAACCGAGAGGGTGTGATATTAGTGATTTGCCTAGCAGTACACACTCCATGTCGGAGGAAGGTCTGGACTCCAAGTCACTTGCTCTGTGGCTCACACCACGATGGGGCCTGTGCTCTCTGCTGATCCGCCCACTCACTGGGAGGAGGCCCCTGCACACACCTGTACGATGCCCAGCTGAGTAAGAAATAGGGCAGTTAAGTGGCCTTGACAGGGACAATAGCCTTTACTGGGTATTGAGGGTTCAGCAAAATGCTTGATTTTTAAAATTTATTGGGCCCTTGATCAATAATAATTTTTATCCCCACTCTTATCTTGGAAAAAAACAACAACAACAACAACACAAAAGTTGGACTTGGTCAGTGGTTTAAAAATCTGTGTTTGACAGCAGAACCTCAGTGACACAGTGAAGCGGGTCAAAGCGACTCCGGTTGTGGCAGGCTTGTTACGCTGCCTGCTCAGCCCTCCTGTCACTCCTTGTCTGAGTAAAAGGATTAAAATCATGGGATTATATACATTCCAAGGCCACATTCAACCTGAGTAAGCTGGAATTTTATTTCTGCACCAACACAGGCCATTTCAGCAGCAGAAAGGGTTTTCTGGAGGACACTGGTAATCAGTGGCAGCTGAAGGAGAGCTCCATATGAACTACAGAACGAGAATTACAAATAGCTGGAAAAGATGAAAATTCAGTCCATAAATGCCGATTTTCCAATTCAAAGTGGGAAGTGCCTGACCTGCTTTAGGCCCTGGGGTGAGTGATGCTCTCGTCCTTGAAGAAGTCCAGTCAGATGACAGAGAATGTACAGGTGGCGAGGACGTGGACGTGGTGTGACTTGGGACTCCAGAAAACACCCAGCCCACTGTGCCAGCCAGGTACTGGATGGTCTACACTGGTCCCGGCTCTTCCCCATCCCCAAGCCCCCAGGTCCTGATTTGAAACAGGGACACTTCATTTGTGAATTCGTGCTCGACCGAAAGTTTCTTTGAGACAGGGGCTATTTTTCCGTTTTTTTATACTTCTTTTCCTTCTCCTCTCCATACTCTACCTCGGCAACCCTCAGGACAGCGCTTAATGGGATGATAAATGCCTGGTGGAACACTGACTTGTAGAGGCCAGTGATGGCCAGAAATTATCGTTGGGCAGCAAGGTAGGTAGAGGAGGGTTCTACCAAGACTTACTGTGCTACTGTGGATAGACAGTCCGTTTTTTCTAACCCTCAGTTTTAGAATATGCAAACATACTTTGCTCCCTGTAAAGAACACAAACGTTCCCTGCTATTATCATCGCCCTTAAAACACGAGCACACCTTTCCATCTTGAAAGCCACTATGAGGCTTCAGCCAGTGCCATTTCCTACTAACTGAGGCCCTGCTCTGTGCCAAGTTCTGAGCTGAAGGTACAAACACATGGAGAGCCCTGGCCGGTGTGGCTCAGTGGGTTGGATGGTGGCCTGTGAACTGAAAGGTCGCCAGTTCGATTCCCAGTCAGGGCACAGGTCTGGGTTCCAGGCCAGGTCCCTAGTTAGGGGCGTGTGAGAGGCAACCAATCAGTGTAGCTCTCACATACTGATGTTTTTCTCCTTCTCTCTTCCTTCCCTTCTCTCTAAACATAAATAAAAATCTAAAAAAAAAAAGAGAAAAATGGCTAATTTGCCCTTAAAGAGGTTAGTCTCTCAGATGGTAGCTGATCTGATGGTGTCAGGAAAAAGTGATCTTTGCTTATAATGCTTCCTTATATCACATCCCAGGGCTTCCCTCAACAGCTGATCACTGAGCCCAGGGGGCCTTCTGTGGCCTAGTCTTCGGTCCGCGGCCCACCTGGCGCTTGAGCATATTTGGCTGACCACCTCCACACAAATGATGCTGCTACAATCCGTTCCACTCCCTGGCATGCCCCAAGGATGCCCAAGGGGAAGCAATGCCCTCTGAGCCACTGGCCCTGGGTACTCCGAGGCTAGCCCTCCGAAGCTTTCTTGGTACCTGAAGCTACACTGTTTCTGGGGAGACTGAGAGTGATTATTGAGTTATTTCTTGTTAAGTGTGAGCTTGGGGATTCCGCTGAGACCTGGTGGCAGTTCCCAAATAAGGAGAAATATGGCCATGAAGCGATTTCCTTTAGTGAGAAAAAAGAGGCTAACCAGGCTCACAGAGGGGTCAGCCTGTGCCTTTTCTAGCAATTGGTAGAAGCAGGAAATAAAGTCTTGCTGCGTTCAGTAGGCAGCTTCTTAGTTCATGCCAACGAAATCCATCAGCCGGGGAAGCAGCAGCAGAAAGTACTGCGAGCCAAGCAGAGAAAGTCACAGGCCCCTCAGAAATCCCCGGATTTCACAAACCCCAGGAGGCAGAATGACACACTTGGTGTTCCAGCCATGTTAATAGCCCAGAAAGAATTCTGTGAAACTGCTTGAAGAGCTAGTGGCTCAGACCAAAACGGAAGGATGACCTGTGGGTAGCGACACATTTCTTCTGGGCAGAGCCAGACCAGCTAACTCAGTGAGCGCCTGAGAACTACTACCCTGCCTGCAGGGAGACTTCACCCACTCCTAACCCTGGAGGTGGTGCTAGCTAGGCAGCTAAATGCTCCTTTATCTGGCTGTAGTCCTACAGAACAGCTTCTCTGCCCCCAGTACCTGTAGGTCTTTGTCATGGCCCTGCCTCTCCAGGATCAGCACCCGGTCCTGTAGCTCCTCCACGGTTCCCTGGAGCAGGTCATTTTCCTCTAAGGTGGCGCTGAGGCGATGCTCCAGCTCCCGTTTCCGATCTGACAGCATCTTGATCTGAAAGGGTGAAAAGCCAGGGCGGTGGTGTGGAGTTACACCAGGCTGATGAGTAGGAAGAAGGGAGGGGTTAGCTCCCAAACATGAACACCTATGTCTCTCCAAGTGTTCTGCCTAGGGGCGCGGTGCCCCCATCTCTGAGACAGCAGCTGTGAACTCCTCAACTGAAGAGGAAACCCCTCCCCTTTAGAAACCTGTCTGGGAAAGAGTGGGAGTGGAGCTTTGGGGAAGCTGGAATGTGGGATGCCAGGCAGAGGAAGGGAAGGTTAGTGTTCTGGAATTTCCACAGATAAGACAGAGGAGAGCCCCACCTGGCCTGCCCAAACCTTGACTTCAACCCCACAATTTACAAGGGAGTGGAACCTAACCCGCTACACCATTCTTCCTTCTCAAGGCATGAGCACAACGCCCAGGCTAGCCCCTGGAGCCGCTGCGTTTTCGCATTCTATGGCTGTCTTTTCCCACTGCTAGCAGGTGTGGCTCTGAGTTCACAGTTCAGCTCTGAGTTAACGGGGGAGCTGGCAGGTACAGAAAACAAAGCGGTGCCTGCTTTAGCCTGTGTCCTGGGAAGGAAGTAGCCAAAGACACAAGCGATTAACAGATTTTACATGAGGTATTTTTTGCTTGAGCAAGTAATTTGTGAACAGAAGCAATTTCTCTCCTTTTATTGAACAGGCTGGCATGTTTGTACGGTGAATATCTAGCCAGTCTCCAGAGAGAGATAAATCTTTTAGGAAGGTCTGTCTGGTCTCTTCGGTTTCCGCTGGAAAACAGGAAGGAGGAAAGAGATGCCAAGTTTTCTCCGGCCTCAAGGTCTGCAGGGTGAGAAGCCACACCAGCACTCCCCAAGGCCAGCGCTGCTGCACTCCCAGAGCACTGCCCTGCTCAGGGCCCGGGAAGCCTTCCCAAGTGGCCTTTGAGGGCTTTTGGAGACCGGCAGGTCCCCTTGGCTCCTCCTACTTATCAGTTTCCTGCTGGACTGATTTCCCAACCAGTATCTTGCTTGTAAATATTCTCCTGACATGGTTAAGATATTCTCCATGCTCTCTAGTCTAGTGTGGATCACAGTTCACTAAGGCGGACAAGCCTTAGACCTTTTCCAGGGGAGATTTTGAAATGAATGTCTACTTGACCCAGGTCCTCCGAAACCCACCTCTCCCTCTGCTTTTTGGCTGCTCTCACTCTGCACTAGAATTCTGTTCAGAGGGCACAGATCTTCCATGGCCACCAATCAATCAGATAGGATGCTGTCCTGGGGAAATGAAGTATGTGGCCTTTGTCCAGAGAGATCAGGTATCTGGCTGAACAAAGAAATACTGTCTCTCAAGTATGCACCTGGGTAAGGGACCAAAAGGAACAGGCCCCTTTTGTGAATGGGCCCACTATTCCCTACACTGAAGCAATGTTACCCACGTGAAGGGAATTCTTACTCCAGCTGATTTTCATTTAAACACCCTCTGACCTTTACATTTTCCTTCCCATGGATCATCTTTGCTTCCCAAGTTCCACTCAGTGAAGCAATGAGATAACAGGGTTCTGAAATACAGCCCCTTGGCCCCACAACGTATCTTATTTGAAATGAACAATTTCATCGCTTGGCTTTAAAAGTAGCAGTGTTAGTGGAAGCAAGCAATCGGCATTAGGCGGCCAACTCCCTCACCCCACCACACACACCCTGAAACTTGTGACCGAAGCTGGCAACAAACATTCCTGGGACTGACCCTGTGTTACACAGGTCTAGAAACAGTGGGTGGGGCGTGCGGGGAGAGAGGGAAGACAGGCACCTGGGAGGAGTCAGACATTGGCAGTGGCAGTTGAATGGCAAGTCATGCACACAAATGGTCAGACAGGCATGCCAAACCCAGCGGAGTGAACTACTTACTTCCAGAACCTGCTGCTCAGTCCCAGCAGGAATTCCAAGGGAAGGGAGGATGGAAGGGAACGAGAGGCAGGAGGAAAGAGAAGATATTGACAGACTTTAGGAAAAACATCTTCAGGTCATCTGTGAAGTAGGGGAGCAGCCTGCCTTTCTGGGCGTGACCATATTGGCTGATTCCTTAACCATAGTGGAGTGCACAGTCTGGCCCTAGTCTGGCCCTCAAAGTCTAACTCAGCCGAAGGGCTGCTCTTTCGGGCACTTAGCTGAGGAGCCCCCAGGAGCAGATTAGGGAGAAGCCTCCCCAGGAAAGAGCCCCTCTTTGGGTATGACCCTCCCCTTCTCCTCACCTCCCACACCTGGATTCTCACAGTACCCTCTCTGAAGTGCTGCTTTGTTCTTCCTGCAGGCCCGCTCTGGACCATGGGCCCTGACTGGCCTCTTGTCACTTTCAATGACGTCACAACCTTCCAAACACCACACAAGTGCTTTCCGTGCATTAACTTAGCAAATCCTCACCATAGCCCTACAAGGTAGATAGATACTCTATCGCTCTCATTTTATGGGTGAGAATAGGCTCCATTAAGGTGGACTGAACTAGACACAAATGGAGTGGAAAAAGGGACGATTCCCTTCCCCACCTTCTGTTTAGGATTGGCAAGAATATTTTTGGAGGAATCAACATATTCGGTAAAAAGTAGGGCACTCATGATTTCAGAACACTCAGCAGTCACTCTGAGCAACCTGATTTTTCCAGACAGCAGACTACCCAGAGAACGTGGATCAAGTGTTCCCCATTTGGTTTCTCACAGGTAGGCCTCTCTAGAGATTTCAGATACAGGAGGGTTTTGTTTCCCGGTTCAGAGGGCTCCGTATCTAAAAGGCCCGATGCAGTGCCTCCAACGAGGCACAAGAGGCTCACCTCGGCCTGAAGGCTTTCCAGACGGATGATGTGCTGGTTGGTTGACGTGTTTTTCTCCCGAAAGTCTTCTCTGAGGGCGTGCACTTGCATGGAGAGTTGTCTCTCCACTTCTGATGCCTGTAAGCAGAGGAGACCTTCAGAGCTGATCCCGAGGTTGTGCAAAGAAGCCCGTTCAGATTTTTGCCTGCCATTTCTGAAGCGTTCCTTGCAACTCTCTATTCCATAAGAAGTTCAAGATGAGATGCTGTCCCCTGCCCTGAGTCTAACTGTTCTCTGGGACCCAAACAGATGGACCTCTCCCCTACCACCACCGTGAATGACTCCGTAGAGGTCTAAGACCACTTTGCTGCTGAGCAGAGGAAACAGGTCTAGAAAGCAATAAACTCCGAAGTGTTAGTTATCATCGTCACTGCAGACGCTCAGCAAAGATCTACTACACTGAAAGTCTCACTATATTACAAAAAAGAGTAAGACACATACACCTATGACTGTAGAAAGCCCTGAATGTCCACACCTACTTCCTCAGCAGGGCCCAGGGAAATCATCTCTGTCTGCATTTCTCACTTCCACTCAGCATGGGCACTATTTAAAATTCCTGTCATGTCTGTTAAGATTTTTGCCTTTCCTTCCTCAAGGTCATTATTTTGCAACTTTTAATTCTCCGGGGAGGGCTGGCTCCGGTGCTCATTTCCTACCCTCACCCGTTTATTCTCTAATGCTGAAACACAGCAAACACCAACGATCATTTTGTGTATCAGCACCTTCTCTTGAATATGCAGGAGGGTATTCTGAAAGAATGCTCCCTGGGTGAGACATGGACTTGAGTCCTCCTCCGGAGGGCCGAGCCCAGCCCCCACTGAGGAGCGCCCCGATCACAGCCCAGTAGGGAAGAGAGCCACAGGACAGGGGAAATAACTGCTTCAGTGCGTTTCTGAGGCCAAATGGGGTCAGTAAGCTTTATGGGTTCTCAGGAGAGATCACTATGTGCTGAAATGGTTAGAAAAGGCCTTCAAGAGAAGGTGGGATGGTAATAATATTGAAATGGGAGGCTAGCTGTTCAATGAGGCTTTCGCACTTACACAGTAATGATTACATATCCAATAGTTCTTTTTATCTTCAAGTGCTACGTAACCAATTGTCCATCTTTTTTCAGTGTCATAGGTTTGGCAACTATTGCTTCCCCCCACCACCACTAGAGAGGCACATAAGACTCTTAACCTACAGTTCTAGTTTTAAAACAATGACAAAACACAACAAGATTAAGTCAAACCACCTTCTTCCTTCACATTCTAAATTTAACTCCAGACACCACCATCTTGTTTTAGACTTCTTTATCACCTATACATACGTTAGTCAGCTTTGCCTAAAAATAACAGTAATATTTACTGAGTGCTGACTATGTGCCGAGACCTATGTATGCTAGATGCTTTAAATGCATCACCGCAACTGTCAGGACCAAAGTAGGGCCTGTGTCACCCTCCACTTGCGACCGAGGGAGCAGGCTCAGGGAGTGAAGAGACTCGCCCCGCATCTCAGTGAATGGCAACATCAGAATGGCAAACTCTGGGCCTTCTTACCCCCGAATTGGACTACGCTACTGCCTTCTTGTGTCTTAAAGTAGTTTTTCCCATTTCTGTCACGCACTACTGAGACCAAACTTTATGAGTTCAATTTAGGAAGGCTTTTTTTCTTTCTTTCATTTCCTTACTTTTTTTTTTTTAAACAGTAAATCATTTTATTTAAGACTCTTGAAATGTCTTCTCATAGAATTTAGGGCCTACGAGGAAAACTCCATCTGACAAATGCTGCAGTTTGACCGCCTGCACTGAATTCAGCTGATTATCAGGATTTCCTCAAACATGTTCAGATTTGCAGAGGGCTGGGTGATTCAGGTAGCTGAGCTGATTCTGAGCGTCACCACCTTGATCTGAATCATGAGACAACCAGGCCACAGACATGCTCCAAAGGTGACAAATCCAGCACAGGTGCTATCAGACATACTCCTGTAGCCTTGTCTCCTCTCCAGGTGATCTTCCTAGAAATAAAATTTGTCTCTTCCCACCAGGAAGCCTGAGTCCAGAATCTGAGCTCCTAACCACTATGCTACAATGCCTCCCTTCATGTCTTACCCCTCAGACGTGACAAGGAACATAGTGTTCACAAAGGCTAAATCTGTATCTCTCATTTGAATCTCCAACAACCCTGAGAAGCAGGAATCGCTGGTCTCCTTTTGCAGACAAGGAGGTGGAGGCTGAAATGGGGAGTGGCACTGGCATGGTGGTTGGTCTATGGCACAGGTGGCAAACATAAGGCCCACGGGCTGAATCCGGCCATCTGCCTTGTTTTATCTGGCCCGGCACCTTGTTTCTACCTGGTGGCAGTGCTGAGCTCTTGCTTAACTGTTAAGGGTAGTTACATTTATACAGTCCTGAAGTTATATTCGGCCCTTTGAAGGCAACTGCGAGACTGATGTGGCCTCAGGTGAAAATGAGTTTGACACCCCTGGTCTATGGGTTCTGTGCCCTCCCACCACACCATGGCCACCTCCAACGAGGTGGCCAGTCATTTGCCTGTGATGATGATGGAAGGGATGGGTCAACCAGACGCATAAATCTACCATTTGCAAGGAACTAGTGCACCTTTCAAAATAAACTACTATCTTCTTTTTCAGACATGGAATCTGGCTTGGCTCTTTAGACCTAACAGAATGAATATTATCTATTTCTGCACATAAATAACAATTTCTTATGTTTTCATACGATTCTAATGTTCTAAATGCTCTCTGATCAAAGTATCAGGAAGCCTACAAAGTCAGTTTTAACTCCATAATGAATTTCACAGCTTCTTTAAAGTTCTTCAAGTAGGAGAGTGAGCCAATGTAACAGAGGTCTTTCTGAAGGGACTCACTCTGCTCCTGGGAGGAGGGGTGGGATGATGGAAATAAAAAGTTAAGAGTCAGATGGTCAGGCCCTGGCTGGTGTGGCTCAGTGGACTAAACACTGGCCTGTAAACCAAAAGGTTGCTGGTTCGATTCCTGGTCAGGGCACATGCCTCGGTTGTGGGCCAGGTCCTCGGTTTCTCTCCCCCTTCCCTTCTCTCTAAAAGTAAATAAATAAAATCTTAAAAAAAAAAATCAGGTGGGCAGGGTTCGAGTTCCTATTCTACCATATATATACATGTACGAGTTATATGTGTCATATAAGCTCTCTGAATCTCTCTTTCCCAAATTATAGACATATTTCTCCTTTACACAGTAACAGGAAAAGGGCAGGTCTAAAGGAATGCCTGTTTCCTTATTGCTAATTCAGGACTTTGTGGGACTGAGTCAAATCAATGAAGCTGAGTGAAGCAACAACAAAAAAAACTGCACTGCTACAAATTTAGGGCAAGTGTGCAAAATAGTAAAAATCCAAGGATCAGTTGTTTTTCTTAAAAACCAGATCCTGAGGGCACCATGTATATGTATGTTACAAGGTGCTGTCATGTACACAGTCCGCTTTGGGGGGGCACTGAGAACAGTCTGTTAAGTGACTCAGCCAACATCATGAGGGTGGTGGGTCAGCTAGAAAATATAAGGAAATGCAGAAATATTAAGCAGCCATACCTTTCAGTCTAGTCTCCTGGTGACCTTCTGATATAGCCAGAAAACCTGCAGGAGCCATACCTCTCTCCCTTGGAGATACAAATTTTCCTACTTAGATTGGGGGCAGCAGTCATGGCCCTTGGAAATAAAAATTTTCCTAGTTCTAGGTTTTGGTGGTGGTGATAGGGAGTGATATTAAGACAATTCATTCTGATAGTAGAAAATGGCAGGCATGGGACTTCTGGTTTATTTCCCAAAATGACGACTTTTGGCTACCACACCTGAGAAAGCAGCCAGTAACAGCTGTGGCAAAATTGTGTCAAAGAATGACATCTGTAATCAATTATATATATGTATGATTGTGTGTGTGTGTATGGTTTTAGCTTAGCTATTTCTTGTCTTCAACTCTTTTTTTTTTTTTAAAGAGAGGGAGAGAAACATCAATGTGTGGTTGCCTCTTGCATGCCCCAAACTGGGGACCTGGCCCGCAACCTGGGCATGTGCCCTGACTAGGAATCAAATTGGTGACCCTTTGGTTCACAGGCTGGTTCTCAGTCCATTGAGCCACACCAGCCAGGGTTGTTCTTCAATTCTTAAAATCTTTCTCTATAGTAAGAATAATAAATGTTCAGAGTATAAAAAAAAAAGGAACTGAGGGATTGAAATAAAAGTTCAAGTCCCCACTTATCTCTACTCATCAGTGCCACCCTCTAGCGATAGTTCTAAATATCATCCGCAGTGGAGATGTTTCTTGTGATTCCTTCTCAAAATTTTCTACTGACATCTATCAAAAAATTACCAAAATTTTTGGTTTTAAAAATACACACATTTTAACACCTTCTCATATCAATATGTAGATCTACCTTATTCTTTTTAACAACTGTCTGGTATTTAGTTATACAAATATATTATGATTTATTTAAGTAGACCCTACTAAGGAGCACTCAGAGTGTTCCAATTCTTCGCTAGAAAAAAAGAAAGCCTTGCTCACCTATCTTTGTGCTTGTGGGAATATATCCTATAAATGAGTAAATTCCTATAAGTAGGATAACTAGGTAAAAAGATATGTATATTCATTTTAATAGGTATTACCAAACTGTCCCCCAAAAAGGATTGCCTCAATTTATACCTCTAGCAATAGAGCACAAATATGCCTACTTCCTAGTACCTTGCCACCACTGAGTATTATGAAACATTTTAATCTTTAAGTACTTATTTCTAATTTTCTCAAAATGTCTTTTCCTTTCACTGTATACAGAGATGATGATAAAAACAAGACATTGGAGAAATAACTCTAATTCTGTTAAAGAATGCTGAGGAGCTTAACACTGAAGTGGTCCCTGAGCTATCTAAAACAAACTCCTTTTAAAATCTGAGTGCTTAGGTTATTATTATTTAATCTTCATACTGGCAAAACAAATTGATGGCATGTTCCTTCTCCCCGATATGCTTGATTAGGTCGGAGTACCAGCTTGGACAGACTATTTGCTCCCCACTGGGCAGAGCTGTTCCATGATCACCCTTTTTTGGACATGATTAAAAATGAACATTTCCCCAAAAGGGAACACACAGGTTAAATTTCTTTAAACTGGCCAAAGTGTAACTGTGAACTATATATATACTTTCTTGTTAAATGGAGAAGAGGAAAGTTGCATTAGTTACACATGAACATTCATTTAAACTTATTTGTTGGAAGGGGAAAAAAATAAACCAATTCCTTTAGAAACTATGGTAGATATACTATTTTAACACTCTGCCTGGTTTACTGAGCTTTAAGAGAAAAACCCTTGGTGCTTGCTCTCTCTCTGGAGCACGCCAGTGCCTTTCCCCTCCTCTCCCTCCCCCAGGAGGGTTTTCTTTGCCTTTCTCTCTCCTAAGCTCCAGGGGCCCTTCTGTTGCCTCTGTAACTCGTTTGCTGAACCCACACAGCCCAACTGGTTCACTCCTTCCACAGCTTACTTCTACCTCTATGACTTTCTAAATAAACTTCTGCTTGTATTTGGGAAAAGAGAGAGAGAATCTCAATCTTTTTTCCGCTAGGGCATGATGAATAATGAGCATCTGCCTGAAATACCTCAGGGTGGCAGTGAGAGTAACAATCAGGACGATGACAACACCTACAGCAACGCTTCACATATCAAGCGTCTATTATGTCCTTTACCCCAGTCTAAGCATGTCACATTTATTAACTCAAGTAGGCATTCTGACGTTTCCTGTTTACAGACGAGGGCATCAAGGGTAAGCATTTTCCCAAGGTCATACTTGTGCTGGGTAAGTGCTGAGCTGGGATCCCTACCCAGACCTACCGCTTCTACACTTGTACCCTCACCCTCAACACACGGCACCCCTTTCCTATCCTCCTCTGCTCCCTCTCAAAAATAATTAAAGTGAAAGTGACATCAGAGCAACAACCTTAAATCTATTCTAATTTAGAACACAGGGGGAATTATTTAAAACGATTTGTAACTCACTGCAGTTGAAAACTGTCACTTTAGAACACTGCTTTCAAAAATAGTTAAACTTCTCAATTTGAATACAACAGAACCCTAGTGCAGAATGTGTGTGTTTTAAAAATGTTGTTGGCATTCTGTTGCTCCCCCTCCAGTCTTTCTGTGTGTGTACAATTAGTTAAGATCATCCTGTTCCTACAGATTCCTCTTTTTTTCACATAGTGTTGCATCAAACCATTTCCATGTTATTTATTATCACTCTTCTTAATCATCATTTTAAGTGACTATATAATATTTCATCAAGGACATATGCCCTAGTTTCCTTCAGCGCTCCCTCACTGTTAGGCATCTGCGATTTTCCCATTTTTTGCAATTACAGTGAATACGCCTCACTGGGCTGGTGGTAGCAGAACTTCACCTGAGCAGAAGTGCAAAGGACAGTTTTACTGTGTCAGAAAGGTAGATGAGTATATACTTTAGAAAAAAATATATAAATGGGTTTATGATTAGCTTTTGCTAACTGGAAAATCCAATGACCTAGAAGTCTGTATTGTTTTTATGTTCAAGGTTTTATTGTTTAAAACTTTCAAATTCAGTAGTGGGTGCCACGGACCTACTGGTAGCCCATTATATAATAAGCCCCCCTTTTACTACCTTGATTAGTAATGAACATGATAGTCATTTCCTGAATGACAAATAAATGCGAAGAATGTACAATAGCCTTTTTGTTCTCATTATGCTTCAGTATGCCAATTCCTCCTAAAGCCTTTCAAAATAAAACTCAAAGGTGAAGCCTGCCATGTACGAGTCTCTTTTCCTTAATATATGGAGACAAAAGGATTTTCACCAATACTTTTCCAAGGAAAAGACTTCATTTCTAATGATATGATGGGCTAGGTTATTTGGACTGATCCTCCTACTGAAAAGAGCCAAAATACTGATAAAATACAAAAGACCTCTTAGAAGCATTAAAGAGCTGACGAGGTAGTGACAGAGCCGCGTCAGTGTTTCACTTATGCAAATTATTACAACAAACCACTGGAACACGAACAGTAACAAATAAACCCACTACGCCACAAATGGATAACATAAGTAAACTCAACTGGGTGAAGAAGAAGATAACTAACCTACCTAACTTTGGGAAACAGTCTTTTGATCGTCTACTGTGGGGTTCAAGAAAAAAGGGACTATACGCAGATACTGCACTGCAGCTTAATGAGTTTGTTTTGCACAGTTATGGGTTAGTGATTCTGATCTTACTGTGTATGTTTAATAGAACTGAACAAATAAGTAAATTTATCATGGATAATGAGAACCAGTTTTTTCTCTGGTGAAAAAAGAAGTTACAAATAACGAAGAGGAAAGGCTAGAATGAACTCTATGGTGTTGGACTGCCATTGAAGACATCAGTATGCACTTATGATTTTTAATATATACAGGGTGGGGCAAAAGAGGTATGTGAGTATGCAAATGAGTTTATTCTTTTATTATTCTTAATTATTGTATAATTTTCCATATGAATTGTAAACCTCCTCTGCCCAACCCTGTATGTGTACGAATGAATCGACTAGGAAATAATTACAGACGTCTGGTTATGAGTGTGTTAGTGTATGCACACTTATTTCCTAGCTCTGTCCTCTGAGATGGGCTAAATGTAATGATATCCTAGCAGTGATAAGCACACTAGTGCTCAGATCTTGATTTCTAAATTCCAATTTCTAATAAATGAACCAGGAGAAATGACTGGTTCCAGGTTTCATGAAGCAGGAAAAGTAAAGAATGAGCCTGGAACATGGTGTCACGGCCGAAAGAAGGGAAGTGCTCCAAAAGGGATGGTGGTACTGAACGGACACAGGAGCCAACTTGAAGGAGTTCCCAAGGGTCAGGGCTGGGGCCATTTGATCCATAAAACAAATAATGAGACAAATAATGAGAGTAATGGATTACACTGCATAGAATATGATAAGTATTCATGAGCCTACGCTGATAAATAAGTGAATAAACAAATTAATGGGGGGAAAGGAAATGGGGTAGTTCTTCCTTACAAAAGAATTCCCATTGATAAATGTGCAAGTTACGGTGGAAGTAAAAAAACTTACCACTAGACAAGCATCACAGTAACAATGGTTGCAGGCAAGAACTAGAGGATGAATGCTAATAATTAGTGGGCAAAAGTTTGATGAGAAACAAGGTATTTGCATAGTCTTCAAGTATCTCCCCATAATAGTTATTAACTATAAAAAGGAAATCTCCCTCCCGCTAGATGCTGAGCTCTAGTATTCTGGACATTATTGAGCACATGATTGGTACTTATTACATAGTTGGAGAATGAATGATTTATGTTTCCTTATTCAAAAGCTGGTTCTCCCATCAAGTGCTATTTTCTCTTTATAATGCAGAGCACGCTTTCTAGACTGTGCAAAGCACCACTTTACCACCAAGCCAAAGCAAACACAGAAACAAACATCTAAAAATTCCTTCAAGTGAAAAACTTGAAGATAAGTTTCATATTCAAGCTTTTCATTTTATTTTAATGTTCAATGGAAATCTGTTTTCCTGAACAACCCAAAGTTCAATGCCTTAGAGGTGGACATGTACCCACTGAATCCACACTGGGTTCTTGTAAGTTTATGCTGTTACATGGTAACAGTGTGGCCACAGACATCTGCTGTCCTACACCTCACCAGTTCAGACGTTCTTAGTTCAGACAGGTGATACAGGCAGATGAAACTCCGTCTGCACCCAGGATTTATGCCCAAGGATGTTGACTGTGGCATTGTTTTTAATAGTAAAAAAACTGGAAGCAACCTGAATGTTCACTATTAGCAGATTTGATTCAGAATATTTAATATATTAGTGCAATGAAATGCAAATCTATCTATCTATCTATATCTACTGCACTACTATGGAAAGATTTCAACAGTGTAATATATACAGTGAAGGAATAGCATATTTGATCCCATTTACACAAAATTGTGTGTATATATTTATGTGTACAAATGAGTGTCTAGAAGGCTGTTTGCTCATAACATTTTGATGATTCCCTTGGGGGGGATGAGATTCCTAGCAATTTGCACTTTGGAAAAGTCATTTTTTTGGTAATTTTTGAACATTCTATAGGAAGTATGTATTGTCTTCATAATCAGGAAAAACAAAACTTTTGATTTTTTGAAAATAGGTAAATTCATAATACACCAAACTAGGGAGAAAAGTGAAAGAAGGGAAAGTATACGGTCAACACTGAACAAAGATAAGAGATTTTTAGCAATCATGAGGCTGGGGAGAGTGACACAGTAATTACAACAAACCCCAGACAGTGTAAGTTTAGAAAGATAAGAGGAAAAAGTTTTCGTTTTTTTTTTTTAACTTTCAAATTTGAAAATTTACCAAGTTTCATTTCTCTGTGAGGTATACAAAGAAGTGTAAGACACACTCTCCATCCTCAAGAAGATGAACATTCACATAGCAGCCAACGTAAGACACAGAATTAATACTTATTTATTATACGTACTGGCAGGTGGTCTGAGAAGTGTGCAGATAGCTCAAGACAAAATATGGCAAAAGTCTTAAGACCAGGAAGAAAAAAGTGTATATATCGCTGTGTGACCTTGAGAAAATTATACAACTACTATATCTCAGGTTCCTCACTGAAAAACGGTGATGAAAAGATCTACCTTTAAAGTTATGGCAGCATTCAAATGCAATAATGTAGATAAAATGCTTAGCACAGATTAAATGTGTAATATGTTATAGCTGTTACTAGAACTTATGATAAAGTGAAACTCCAAACGGGAATACTTTCATCTGTTCGAAGAACAACAGGCAATGCGAAAGGTGAAACCTCAGAGACTATCTTGTTTAAAGCGCTCACATAGCATGCGCTGAACCTGAGGGATGGGGCGGCAAAGTCAGGCCTGTTAGCATAGGATCTCAGTGGGTGCAGGTTAGGGTCCTGCCTTTTAAAATCAATTTCTTTCACTACCATTTTTTTAAAAGACAAAAAGAGCCACATGCCGGACAATTTTCAGGGATGCCAAAAACTCACCCCCTGGAAAGAGGAAAGTCTGACACTACGAACAGTGTTTATGATTCATGGGAGGGAATGCCTGATAAAGTTGGTGCATCATCGGTGGGCCTGTTCCCATGAGGTGTTTGTAAAAGCCGTTGTGACACTTAGAAAATTTGCACCCGCTAGACAGGGGCCAGGTCTAATTTTGTTTTATTGGGACTAACTTTAAAATTAGAGCACAATAATAGTTTTATTAATTATGATCATAATCCTTTTAATCATTGTCACCAATGTAAGCCCTGAGCATCAAAGACCAGCAACTCTGGCACCACATGCTTTAACAGAAAATGAGAAGGACAAATGTTAATCTGCTTTCGATTCTAGAATAAAGCCATTATTCAATGTCAGATTCCTGCTGCTAGTTAATAAAAATATTTCAGAAGAAGAGATAAGAGATTTTTAATTTTATTTTTACTGATTGATTTTAGAAAGAGAGAGGAGGGGGAGAGAGAAAAGAAGAGGGGAGTGGCAGGGAGAGAGGAAGGGAGAGAAACATCAGTTTGTTGTTCCAGCCATTTATGTGTTCATTGGTTGACTCTGGTATGTGCCCTGACCAGAGATCAAACCTACAACCTTGGCGTATCCAGATGATACTCTAAGCAACCTACCCGGCCAGGGTCGAGAACAGGTTTTTAAAATTTTATTTTTAAATGTTCTACGAGAACTCATACAATAAGATAGGCCCTAGATATTCCCAATATTCACAATCAGATCTTTTGATTCATTCAGTCTTTTTTTTTTTTTTTTAACCAAAATGACACACAATCCTGTGTGTTAACTTGATGGCCTAGCACTTTGCATTAGTTCCAGCGAGGACAGAACACGTGCGTTCTACGCTCTGAACCAGGGACACAGAGATAAATAAGATTCAGTTCCTATGGGAAAACTGTCTTCCAAAAACAGTCTTTCTCCTCTACCAGTTACTTTGCGGTGTGACCTCAGACGCATTGCTTAATTATCTGTGCCTCAGTTTCCTCACCTATAAAATGAGGGTACAGTGGTGGCTACCTCAAAAGACTGCTGTGAGGAGGAAATAAATTAATACACGCAAAGTGCTTAGAACAGAGCCTGGTACACACTAAATACTGTATGTGCTAGCTGTTGCTATTTTTGTCATCTCCATCATCATTACATACACACCAGCTCTCATAATCTCAAAGACTGGCCCTGATTTAACGTCTGATGTTCAAGTCATCGGCACAAAAATGTCTAAAAGATTACATGTAAATTGGGGCAGATCTTGAGGAGTCTAAGAACATTCGGCATAGGGACTGATGGGGGATGAGACACGACAGCGCTGGGGCGGAGCTGCAGAGAAGTTATGCACTCTCTGTCATCCATGGATGGTGGCAGGATGATGACAGAGAAAGCTCGAAAGGTCTTGGGAGGATGTGGGGGGGTGGGCCTGGGAATGCAAGCAAGCTGAAAGAATTACTATCCAGTTAAATCACGCACTGCATTGTCCCCAAGAACATGTCTATCTCGGGACATCTCCCGGTTCCCTCAGGGTAGAAAATACTATAGTATGGTAGGATTTCCTGGCATATGAAGTGTTTATGCATCCAAAAGGAGATTATGCCATGATACTTGGAAAAAATAGGAGAACCTTTTCATAATAAACAGGAAGGGTGAGGGGAAGACAGATATTTAAATGACATTCTACTTAGTAAATTTTAATTTAGGATAGTGATGGGAATGGGCTGGGGGTGTCACAGGGACACATTCAGGATTCCCTCAAAAAATAACTATCATGTCTAACCCTAATAAAGAAAGAAAATTCTAGCATTTTCCTTTTTTGGGGGGTGTCATATGGCTCACCAGGGGGCTCCTCTAGACCTCAAAAGGTTAAAAAAAAGTTCAAACGTTCTTGTTTGGAGCTGGAGAAAGATTAAGAAAAAACTACTTCCAAAGTGGTGGTGACTTTCTTCTTCCCACCACTGTAAAAACAAAACTATGAATCAAATTATGTCTTTTTCTCCCCCCCTGAGTTTGCCTCCAGGATTTTGCTCATTGGAATGTCTTTTCCCTGAAAATTTTCACCTGGTAAATTCTTAACAGCCCAGTTTTTTTCAGAGGTGACCACTACGTTGCTTTTATAGTCTCCCAGGATAAAATTACTTCATTATATATACTGCAGTCCTAGAATACACACTCTATTGTTTGTCTACCACACACTGTTTTGTTTACATGTCTGTTTTCTCTCTCATACTCTGAAGGACTTAAGGACAGGAATTGTACCTCCTATTTATCTTTGCCTCCCTAAAAAAGTACCTGGCACATAGTAGGTGCTAAAATGTTTATTGTATGAGATAAAACCTGAATACCTTATGTGAGTACTTTTTGAGATAGTCAAGCTGTGACTGTTGAAAACAGAAGTGGGATTACACTAAACCCCAGGAATGTCCCTTTAGCAAAGTTCCAGCAGGATCATCCCCTCAATGAAATAATTCCCTCTGAATTAAATAGTCCAACTCCAAGACAGGGCACTATTCCTCGTTTAGGTCACTGTCATGGCCAAGCAGGTTCACTCAGGCTTTGATGTAAATTACCCAGGACTGATCTATGTACTGCTTGGTGCTTCTACCTATACACGCCTTCACTCTGCTTCTGCATGTGGAATCTTTTAATACTTAGGAACCACAGCTTTCTTCCCTGAGCCTTCTATAAACTTCACTCAACTCGTCTTTTATAGGGTCATTATTTTTGATAGTTGATAGACTTGAAATCCTTTTTCGAGCTTCTTATAAAACAGGTACACTTCCAAAAAAGTGTATGTTGGAGTGAGCTTTAAATTTCGATTTCCCACATTCTGTTAGTTTGGGCTGAATGCAACAAACTAAACGTGAAGAAAAAAAATAGTGAATATTTATTAAGCACTTTCTATGTCTAAGCACTGTTCTAGGTAACATACATCATTTCATTTTATCTTAATGCTATGGCCTATGTCCTGTTAAGCGATTTCATATATGAAGAAACTGAAGTTAGAAGAGATTAAGTCATGTAGTTGAGGGGCTTGTATTCAAAGGCATGTCTGATCCCAGAGCCAATGAAAATGCCACCACATGACCATGCCCAAGAAAAAAGACTGTCCTCATCCCCATGGCTGGTCAGGTTTAGCAGCAAAAACCAGATCTCCAGTTGGCACTTCTTCCTGAATGCTGTGAGTCTGTTTTGTATTTATCTCCAGCCTTGAATGCTCTTCTGACTTCAGGTTACTTATCCAGCTGCCTGCCCAACAGGCCCACTCGGATGGCTAATGTGCACTTCAAACTCAGCACGCACGACAACCAAACTCTTCATTGAAAGGCCTCCACCCAAACGTGCTTCTCCCGAGTCTTCCCTTTCTCAGGAGATGGCAACTACATTCTTAGAAATTTCAGGCCCAAACACAGGAATTATCCTTCACTCCTTTTTTCCCCCTCATACCCACATCCAACCCATCCACAAATCCTGGGGGCTGTCCTTTTGAAATTTACCTCAAAGGATTGTTATGAGCCTGAATGAGTTGATATTTGAAAGCTGTTCAAACAGTGTGGCACATATAAGCACTGTATGAGTGCTTATTGAGTAAAATAACTATGCAGCATTCTACCACTCCTTTCTGCCTCCACCCTCCCACCCACACTACTGACTGCAGGAGTCACCTCACTGGTGCTCCTGCTTCCAACCCAGTCCTGCAGCCCACTCTCCCTGCCGCAGAGCAATCCATTTAAAAATCCCAGTCACGTGTCACTGCTCAAAACCGTCCAGAAGCTCTTTCTTATTCAGAATACACGTAATAAAGTCATTATTGTGGCTTACAAGACTGTGCACGATTCCTTCCCCCGCCCCAACCTCATCTCCGTCTCCCCTTTTATCCACAGCATCCTCTGTGCTCCACACTCATGCTGGCCTCCTTGCTGACCTTGGCCTTGTTGAGCACACTCTCGCATCACAACCTGCACACCTGCTACCCCTCTACCCGGAACCCTCTTCCCTTAGATATTCACAAGGCCTGGTCTCTCACGCACTCAGGTCTCTTCTCAAATGTCATCTCATCAGAGAGGCCCCTTTTGTTCACCCTCCCCTCACACGCGCCAATCTGTATTCCCTTCCTCTGTTCGCTTTTCCCCTGCACCACTGATCACACCTCTTCGTTAACTGGATTACTGCCTCTCTGACCTTGATGTCAGTTCCAAACGGGCAGGGCCTTTGCTCCCTTTGCCAGCATAACCCCGGTACTCAGAAATGGGCTAAGCACACTGCAGAAAAATTGGTTGAATACAGGGAAACTGTATATATTCACTTATTTTTCACTTACAGTTGTTTATAACACACTCCTAAATGTCACAGGGAGCTAAACAAATTCTATAAAATTCCCATATTATAGAATGAGCTTGCTTTTTATCTGGCAAATTTATTTTTAAGTATTAAGGAGTTTATTTTTAAATCTTTCATTTGAACAAAATGAACAGAAGATGAATCATGCCAATTATTACCTTTGTCTGTAATTACTAACCAGTAGTCACAAACACACTACATATATTAGATATAAAACCTTCCCCAACCTTCAGACTTACCTTTGTCTGTTAATGTCCTTTTTAAAAAAACTATTCAAACAGAATTCAAGTGTGATGCTATTTTTTTTATAGAAAAAAAATCCACGGCAGGATTTTCTTTCTTTATATCCTCACCTGAGGACATCCTTATTGATTTTATAGAGGGGGGAAGGGAGAGAGAGAGAGAGGGAGGGAGGGTGGGAGGGAGGGAGGAACATTGATGTTCGAGAGAAACACTGAATGGTTGCCTCTTGCACGAGCCCCAACTGGAGACGGAACCTGTGACCCAGGCATGTGCTCCAACCAGAAACTGGACCTTCCACCTTTTGGTTTACAGGATGATGCTTCAACCAACTGAACCACAGGGGCCAGGGTGCGAGATTTTTTTCTTAAAATTATCTCGAAACATAGAAGTATGGAAAAGCAGAGTTTAAGTAGTCTAGTAATCTCCCTGTGGGACATTCTACCAGCACATTTGGGCATTTGTAGATGAAAGTACTTCTTGTATCTTGCCTCACTAAGATGATATAGTATCCGATGGTTGCCATGGAAACAGTAGTAATGCTGACGAGGATTAGCCCCGTAGGATTTTACCACTGGGTGTAGAATTATTTTCTGTGGAGTCACTGGGGGAGGAACAAAGATATTATATGAGGAGAAAAAACTAGTGAGAGATTCTGTAGGAGGAGAGGGGAGCCCAAATTCTTTCTCCAAATCAGAGTCTACCTGTTCCTTACCCTATAACACCTACAGCTCGATCATCAACTTCTTAGCCTCTTCAAATCCTCCGTCCTTCATGAAGCCTTTCCTAGTGGACTGTAGCTCTCAGTTCCTGCTTCTGTCTCTCAATTCCTGTTTTTTAAAAACGGCCTCCACATCGCAATCTAAGTATCTAATGACAGTGTCTTGCACGGTTCCCTAAGTGCAAACTGAGTGAGCAGTTGCCGAGTGCCTACCCTGAGCCAGGCACGAGTGCTACGTGCTGTCACGTGGAGTATTTCTCCAAGTCCTCATAATGACACCTGCCGGGAGGTACTATTCACACACTACCTACATGAGGACACTGAACTTTGGAGAGGTTAAGTGACTTCTCCAGCATGGTAAATTATTTCCGCCAAACAAGCCTTATCACTGGCACGTAACTGTAGGTGCCTCAGAGGAAAGGGTGGCCCAGCTTCTCTTGCAACTTTCCCAGTATTCAGGAAGGGTTTGGCTCACAATAGACAATCAGCTGACAAAAAACGATGTGAAGAAAGTCAACAGTGAAAGAAACAAAAAGAACTACATGTGATGTGAGTAGGTGAGAAGGCAGAGACTGTTGGCTTATTCCGCCTAACAATGTCATGTACTATTTCGAAGAAATTAGTTAAAAATTTTATATAAAGCTATAACTATGAACATACTGGTGTCTGGTCATAATCAGTTGTGATATGTGCTCCAAGTCATTTGTTATTATTAATTAAGTAATGAAGTAAATACTTAAGTTAAAAATATAAATAGTAGCAAATTCAGAATGTTCACTCATTACTTTTTCTTGAGTGGGGAAGAAAAGGTGTAGTTGCAGCTAGTCCTCTGAGCAAACTGAACATCATGGAAGCTTTCTGAGCATGTGTCTTGATGAGGTTAAGAACCACTGGTTTAGGGAAGAAGCACTGGAACATGGATACCTGTCCTAACTTCCTGGTTCATGGGGGAACATAAGCAGTTCACATAAGCAATCTGGTCTGTTTCCTCAGGCTTTAAAAAAAATAGCAGATAAACTAACTCTACTGCCGGACAATCCTCAGGGGTAATTAGTGTTTACTCAGTGTTGTGAGTTGGCATCCGGTCCATTTTCTTGTTTCTCTAAGGATGGTAAGGGAGTGAGAGTAGCTCACTACTTCCAGAACCTGCCTAGTGGATTGGCTTTGTGAAAATGAAACTAGTTAAGTTTTGAAGTTGACTCAGTTTTCTCCTGAGGCAAAATGGAAGGTCAAAGAATGAGACTGTTAAAAAAAACAACCCAGAAGTGTATTATGTAAACCAGGCTACAAAAAGTGAGTTGTTCCCAAGTGAACATCAACTTCTCAGGGAGGGTTGAGAGATTAAAAGCATATCTCAATTTCTCAGATATTAAATACATAATAAAAACCTGTTTCCTGCTTCTTCAAGATACTGGAAAATTGATTAGTTAATGTCTGTGAAGGCTTTCAGGTACAAAGTGCTATCTCACTGCTAAGTTCTGTTCTATTTAAAAATTGCTTCTGCTCTTTTTCTGTCAGTCAACTTCCATGTTTATCTGGAAAACCAAGATGGAGATTATTAATTAACTGCAGTCTTATAAGCCTGAAAAACTTTGGGAGCAAGGAAGCTTGAAAAGATAGAAATGAAAATTTGGAGCACATTCAGACCCAGGCTTATTTAAATGCCAGAATAATTACTCCAAGCAAAAAAGAATCCAAATAACCTATCACCTCAGGTCCCCTACGTGGCAGAGAAGGTGCTCTATATAAATCAAAATGATCATTCATGAATAAGCCTAGCATGCTAAGGGAGAACAAAAATACAACAAAGGCAGCAATTCCAAATAATGTGGTCATCCAGTACCACTGCAACATACAATTATTGAGCATCTACCATAGGCAAGGCAGTTAGGCAATGAACAAGATGCAGCCCTGCATTCAAGGAAGAACATGAAATACATAAAAGGACAAATTAGAGGACTATACTTTCAGGAATCATTTCTATAGTTCGTTACTAAAAGAACAAATTAGAGATGGCATTTTTTTTTAAAGTAAAGGCAACAGCACAAAAGCACATATATTAAAACATTCAATTAATAGAGGTTAAGTTCTGGAAAGTGAATCCCACAATAAACCATACTGAATCAATGTATTTTTTTATACATTTGATCATGGTGAATTGGTATTTCTATACAGTGAGATTCACCAACAGTTCTAAACTTTCCAGCGAGACATATTTACTACATAAACCCAGAACAACGGTCTATAGGCTGCATGGAAGAAGTACATTTCCAGATGAACTTTAGGAAAACCAAGTCTGATGCTCCCAGTACAAGGAAACCGTTGATTCTATAGCTTGTTTCCACAGACTGCACAAAGTGTAGCCGTTTTACAGTGAAGCAGAAAGAATAAAACTAGAATAAAGGCTATCTTACTGATTATGGAGTAAAATCATAGTTCTGAAATCATCTTCCCTGCTGACATCTTCTGATCCATTCATTTTACTGCAAGGAATCTATCTTCAGGAATAATTGGAGAAGGTGTCAAAGATTTATGTACTAGCAATTTCCTAGGTGTATATCCTAAGGAAATGTGTGTTTATGTTCACCAGAATATATGTCCAAGATCATTTATAACAGCATTATTTGTTAATAGCTAAAACCTATAAACAACCATCACCAAGAAAAACAGGTGTATTATACATGGTCCAGCACAAATAATGTCCCTTTTTTATTACAAAATCTTTTATTGCAAAATCATAAGCATGTAATTCTGTAACATAACAATATCACACTCAAGCACATCATATGACATTTTAGGTGAAATGTTCAAATTAAAGCTATAAATTATTACACCCATATTATTACCCTACCAACCACACTCAAGCAGGTGTTACTTCTGCAGGACCCTGTATATTCATGTAATGGAAAATAATATGCCAAAGCAAATGAATTACCTAAGCTTTGTGTATTAACATGGATGGACTGTAAAAACAGTTGTTAAGCAAAAGAAATCAGATGCAAATAATTCACGTTGTATGATTCCATTAATGTAAAATTCCAAAAACAGTATTATTTATGGATACAATCCTAGCAGGTAAAATTCACTAGAAAGGAAAGGAAAGGACTGATTACCATAAAAGTCTGGATAGTGATTCTCCTGGGGAGAAGGAAGGGGTGGTGCTATGGAGGGGCTTCGGAGGCCCTGAGCAGAGGGCTCAGTTAATTCCAGCCCAACTCCTGACCACCAGCAATGGTGAGAAATAAATACCAAGATTATGGATCCCTGTGTCTCTTGAAAGAAACTGGCGTGTGAAGCCAAATTCCAGTTAGGAAGATTCTTGGAATACCTTATGTTCTAAATGGGGTCATGAAGTCACATGTCATGTCCCCTCCATCCAGTTACCAACTGCCCAGGACCAGACGCTTCTGTTCGAGCCCAGCCCTCCCAATCCAGGGAAGGAGACCCAGTGCGAGATGGAACTCTTAAATTCCTTGGTATTTGGTTAGTTTCAGTATTATAATTTTAGTTAAAAATAAGTCCAGTCATGCTTTCCTGAAATTACATTCAAGTTACCTTGGTTGTACTTTGCATGGTCCCAAGCCTACACTCATTAAAAGACAATTTTTAGTTCATCATTCCTATGGATGACAAACCTCATCCATTATATTTAAACTCCTCCTCATTTTAAAAAAAGTATTTTTTTTTTTAGAGAGAGGGGAAGAAAGGGAGAACAACAGGGAGAGAAACACTGATTGGTTGCCTCTTGGAGGCCCCAAACTGGGGACCTGGCTGGCCAGCCAGGCATGTGCCCTGATTGGGAATCAAACAGGTGACTTTTGGGTTCACGGGATGGTGGCCAATCCACTGGGCCATGCCAGTCAGAGTGATCTTCCTAATTTCAATCTTAGAGATAAAATGTAATTTCTGGTTCACTTTCCAGAATCAGAACAGTAAGTTATATGGACCAAAACCATGTTGAAAATTTAAATGTAAAAATTTAGTTGCTGATATGCTATTTTCGTCAAAATGATCAATGGCTTTGAAGGATGAGAAACTGTGTTCCAGTATTTGGTGGTGTTGAAAGAATAATCTTTTAAAAGCCAATGCCTGAATACTCCATAGGCTACTTTTCTCATCACAAGGGGGGAAACACAACTGAACAATGGAGGATCTCACATCACCGCCACAGTCCAGGGGTCAATCTCAGCATCACTGACTAAGGGACCACCAGCTATGTGTCATCTGATGTTATGCATCATAAATACATATCTTCTATCCAAAAGTGGTTGATATGAATCCACCAAGCTTGAATATATAACTCCAGTTAATAGGAAACAACACAGAACAGAAGAATGTGCTAAATGTCACTACAGGAAAGCAACCAGACAAATTCAGAGGCTGGAACTTTCTACAGAACAACTGGCCCAGTTTTTTCAACATGTCAACACAAAAGGGGGACTTGTGCTAAAATAAATAAACACTTAAGGGATAAGATATAATGTAATAAAAATAAGGCATAGTCCTGGATTAGATTCTGATTTGCCAAACAAGAATAGAGGACATTTTTTGAGGTCAATTCAGAAAATATGAATGCATGGACTTAGAATAATGAAAAATCACTGGAGTAGAAAAGTGGAGATCACTAACTTAAAAAGCAGATTATAAAATAGTACATGCAATATATGATTTTAGTTTAAAAAAAGGTTAAAAAATAAGTTAAGCAAAACACAATCTCCAAGGCAGCGAGTAAGAAGTGCCAACTAGATGCAGCAATCACCGTGCTAGAATGGCGAGGGAAGCCTTTAGGAGGAGAGGCGCTGACTGCCAGCTGGTCCTGAAAAAATGGGTGGAAATGATTCTTTAACCCATCAATCAGCCTGAAAGTGACAGGGCTACGGGAAGGACAGCTTGATTAGGCCATGAGATATTTAGGCTAAACAAACAAACCAACCTCCCATTAAATCTGAATCAGCTGCTCCTTGTTTCTGTCATTGCTCATGACCCCAAAGCTGCTACCAGGAGAGGAGCTCTGACTTACTCTGGCCTCGTTTTCCTAAAAAAGATTTCCCCTTCCTGCTCTCTGAGAATGGAATGTTCTAACACAGGTATATGTGGGGCCCTGCATGCAAGTAATGGGGTGAAGGGAAGATATGGTGGAAGGGAGTTTTATTTTGAGAGCGTCAAGACAACAGACATGACCCTTTCGAACTACACAGGGTTCAGTGAGTTTCAGGAGTGTGCTAATTCTAGTCTTTTTTCTCTTGCATTTTGATCTGATTGAGTCCTTGACACATTCATGTGCCAGGCACACACAAAGTTGCACGTACACAAACACAAAAGGAGCTGTAAACAAATGTTGAGTTCCAGCTAATGACACACATCCTGAATTATTAAGGAGTAAAGTGTCCCGATGTCTCCACCTTCCTTTGAAATGCATCAGGAAATAAAATGGGGTGATGGATAACTCAATGCCTGTAGCTGGTAGTCTGTCCTCAATATGTGTTTGCTGAATTTATGAAAACTAAGCCAAAGAAGGGTTACACACAGGGGGTTCTGAATTCATACTGGGAATCACGTTCTATACGTGAAATTTGAAATTTCTAAAGTTTCTGATCCTCTGAGAAGTAGGATGCCTAGAGACAAATCGGGTTTTTGTCATGTCGAGACTGCTCATCACTCAGGTGCTGTGGGAAGGAGCAAAGGCTAAAAAGAATTCAGGTGTAGAAATGCAACTATAGGTACTTATAAGGGGAAAAAAAGAGAGTGAGTAAGAGAAAGTGCACGCTCCTGTAAAAGCCGCATTCACTAGCATAGGTGTGAACAACTACTTTGGTGATGTGGGCATAGACCCTGGACTTGGAGATTATGAGGTCTGTCTGGAAGAAGTCCAGCCGTTGTTAATATAACGAGAACTGTTTGCACGATATCCATGTACCCTGGCAGCCAAGGAGAGTGGACTGGAATGTGCGTGCGTGAACAATGATGACTTCACTGTACTAGTCAGTGGGGGCAGTAGACTCCATTGAATGAGCATGTGTACTGTGTGGTTGTCACATTCAAAATGACTGAGTGAGTAGAGAAATGGGTCTGCATCAAATTTTGCATTTAAGCTTGAACATTCCTCCGCAGAAACTATTATGATGATTCAGAAGGCCACAGCTATGGGCAACTGGTGATTGGCAGCTTCATCACGACAACGTGCCTGCTCATGCATCACGTGTCCTACAGAGTTTTTTCACGAAACATCAAATCACCCAGGTGACTGACTTAGCCCCGACCATAGCCCAGATTTGGTGCCCTGCAACTTCTGCCTTTTCCCCAAACTAAAATCACCTTTGAAAGGGAAGAGATTTCAGACCATCAGTGAGATTCAGGAAAATACGGTGGGGCAGCTGATGGCGATTGGGAAAACTGTGTGAGGTCCCAAGATGCTACTTTGAAGGGGACCGAGACATCACTGTCCTATGTACAATGTTTCTTGTATCTTCAATAAATGTCTCTATTTTTCATATTACATGGCTGGATACCACCTTCTGGACAGATCTCATAAGTCCAGAGTTCTAGACACACTAGTTTTACTATGTATTAGTCATGTCATGTGACTTTGGGGAAGTCATTTAATCTGCGGTTTCTCTTTTGAAGATGTTATATGCCTTTCTCCCTCACCAGGTCCTGATCATAGAAATGTCAGTTTTGTAAATCTGAAAGCTTAATGCAAATGTGAGGTGACCTCATCATCCTGTTAGGTCTAAGTGACACAAGCCTGTCCCACTTTCCAAAATACACCCATCTCATCAGTACTAGTACCTTCCTTGGGTTTATCTATTCCCTTAATGAGGTTTTGAAGTTTTCTGTAAGTCACGGGGCTACTGTACTAATCTAAATTTTCTCTACTTGTTTCAAGTTCAATCCACCTGGCATATAATTATTATTTCCAAGGGTATGTTCTATGTCCCAGGTTAAGAAATATTGGTTCAAAAAAAAGTTAGCAACAAAAAACAAAATTCTGGGGTCAATATGTTTGGGAAACATTGGATCAAATAGGTTTCTTTACTATAAGGCTTACAAAACCTTTAGTATTTTAATATACACTGCAAATCTCCAAGAGATATAATGCTAAATGTTTCCTGGACTTCCTTGACCATGGAATCTTTTTTATTCTGAGATACATTTCTTGGGATTGATGCTATCATGGCACACTTTGAGGGAAAACGGCTGTAAACACTCTGGAAAATTCTAAATAGATCTCCATTTCAATTCAGGGTTCCACTGATGGCAACCAAGTTAAAAATAAAAAAGAACACTTAGTCACAATAACGACAATGATGGAGACTGTGCTCTATAGAAAGAAGCTGAGGGATCTCTGTCCCACCTACTGAGGGGAAAAACGGTGCTCACCATCAGGCAAAATTATAGCTGTGCAATTCGGGGCACAGAGCCTTTGGGGTTCCACAGTACACTCTGTTCATACCTGTTGTGATCTTAATTGACAGGCCTGCCCTGTCATGACTTAGAGCAGACCCACTCTGGGCCTCTGACCACAAGCATTAAGAGCCATGGTTCTAAGGCCCCACATCCCCAAGTCAGGGCCTACCTCTGCTCAGCACACTTTGCTAGAGCCTCTTCGCTGGCTTCTTGGGTCACAACCAACTCTGTGATCCTATTTACCAGCCTTCTTTTTCTTCAGTCACCTGCTGCCTTCCAATCGAGTACCTGTAACTACGGAATCTGTAGACTCTGCCTAAATAGCTAGGTGTCTGGCCACTGCTGTTCCATTGCTGCCTTTTGCATAAGGTGGCAAGACTTCTTATGTTCGATATTCGTCCTTTTGGGGGAATCAGTTCTCGAATAGGGGACAGACAATGGGCCTTTGAAACATTTGGAAAAGCCAGTGAAACAGAAGGTAGCAAAACACAGAATTAGAGATGTTTTCTTTTTTTTTTTTTAATATGTTTTCTTAACAACTAAAACTAGTGAAAATAAGACTTGGAGGGACTACCAAACTAATACTCCTAATAGAACCTGTAATCCCAGGAAATAACAGAGCTACATTCCAATTCCAGACCCTTGACCAAATTGACAGTCATGACCCTGGTGATCAGACATTGTGAGAAAAACAACGCCATTTAACAGCTAGCCTTCCAAAATAGCCAACTTCCTGGATAAATTCTGAATCCTTAACAGTTTAGGGGTATTAAGGCAGAGTGAGATGAATGCCCAGCACCGCCTCGATTAAAACTCTGTCGTACAAATATCCATTTAGGTACGTAACAACGGTTTAGTGCTCGGAACCCAGATCTTGCTGTTAGCCTAACTTGTTCTATCACTGCAAATTAAGAGTAAACAGATATATTAATTAGGAATAATGGTAGTAAGTGATGTTAGCCTCTGTCTTGGATGAAAATAGCTGAACTAGGTCCCATGCGGATCAAAAATATTTTGGACACTTACTACACTATATGCAAGAGAAAATTCTGGGGCATAAATTTTTCCACAAGAAATCCCTTATTTTCAACAATACCTGGGGAGCGCAAATTAGACTTTTAAACATCTCAAAGAAGTCTGAGGAAACACATCCATGATAGAACACAGAAAGTGACAGCAATATGACAATTTGTGAAGGAGCCAGCTGATCAACATAGGACAAATCACAGCCTCTCTGGGTCTCAGTTTCCTTGTCTGTTAGGTCTAAGTGACAGGGACAATAATATCTAACTAACAATACAGCTGTGAGTCTCAAACTAGATAATATCTGAAAACAGATCAAAGTATAAAGCGCAAAAATGTTATTGACAGGCAATTTCAGGGTAAAGGGGTATCACAAGGGATGTGAGATTATTCCATCATTCTTATTCTCTCCTCATTTCAAGCACTGAAATAGCCAATAACTTCTTTACATAATCCCAGTTTCCTCATGGGATTTCCACCCCAGTTTAATACCAACTCCACCTCAGCGGGATGTGGGAAAAACAACAATTTCTTGTAGTCCCAAGTCTTTGTCAGGCCATAGCACAAGGATCTCATACTAACAGTCACATCCACAGAGACAACAAGGAAAGGAAAAAAAAAAAGCTAACAAGCTAAAGCCTTGTGCCAATGTGATAGAAAACCTCCCTCACACACTCCCCTCCAACAAGTGTTAGGAAGCCACATCAGTGACTGGTTCTTTCTCCTACAGGCACCCATAAAACCTTCTTTGCCTCAGTTATTAATATTATCTCCTTGTTATGAGTGCTTTAAATTTACCTTCTACTGATTTGGCCCCTTTTCTTTTTCTCCTTTAAAATATTCTCATGTAAAGAACGGCGTACCCTCATCACCTAGAGTTATTTAGACCTTTGAGTTATTTCAAAGATGAAACGGTTGCTCCTGGAAAAGTGCTCAATTATCAACTTTATCAATATTTAGAGTAGAGTTGATATCAGAGTAATTTTTAACAATGGCAATTTGGGGTCGCGCTTTCTCTTTTCTGAGTGACAATACACATTCATGGATTTTTGTATGTTCATGTATATAAATTAATGGCAGTCATTATTCTCTCTAATGCTCCAATTGTCCCTTCAAACTGACTTCTCTGTCCTTTTGACACAACTCCACTAGTTTGTTTTCAATTAAAGTATAATTATTCCATTAGTCTTTGAAAGCTTTTTTGCTTCTAGATCGAGGATGTCTCAGGCTCACCCTATCAAGTTCCTACTCCAGGACTTGGAAATAGTCCTTTCTCCAAGGAGCTCAGTTCCTTTCGGCAGGCAATGATATTCAGCACATAAAATCTGGGCACTCGGGGTCCACATCACTAGTACTTCAATGCTTCTCAGCCCTTTGTGGACAAAGCTAGGGAAAAAAAATATGAACTGCACTTCAGTGTTCTGATTTTGGCTTGTGTATCCATCCTAACCTGTTTGACCTCTCTCTCATTCCCTGCCTGGGTATTCTTTACAGCTGTCCCTTATACCCATTCTCTCGCTTATATCAAACTTATCGAAGCCACTGAAGCATCTCTTGCTAAATATGATGCACTACTATTTTTGCTCCTGGGTTGCATGACGTGGCATGACTTTGACGATGCATCTCATTAAACAAAAATGAAGGGATGCTGCCATTAAAATGTGTAGCAACATTTACCTGCTGAATGCTAATATAATGCCACATCTCTGTTAATTATTTACCTATGAGATCAAGCAGTCAGAATTTTTAAAAAGAAATCGAATTTTCTATTTTCTATGCCTCAAGTTTTATAACCTTTGAGCATAGGGCACCAGAGATATAAATGAGTCTGAGACAGTCTCTAACTTCATAGCCCCTGGCTTTAACGTCCAGTTGGTGAAACACAGGATGAGTAGTCACACTAATACAGCTGCTATTTACTAAGGCAGGAAGTATGCTGAGGACTCTACATACAGTCCAAAATCCTAACAACCCTGCAAGGTGTACAATTCTTTCTTTGTTTTTAATAACCCCTATTTTTTTCCAGATGAGTACCGTGTGCAACTGCACACTCTCTGAACCTCAACCAACACAGCTAGTAATCAAGAGAACCAAAATAAACCCAGATTCATCCACTGTCAAAATCTGAATCCACTTCACCATGCACACTGCCTCCTAGGAAGAGTGAGGACAGATGGAACATGCCCTGACTTCAGCAAGGTTTAAGATTTTTGCTTTCATTCCACACACCCTCCTTTCAGACACGGACTTGCTACTTAGGTGGAAGAAAGTCTTAGACCTGAAAGCTTCCTCCAGTGGCTTTGTGTCCTTGTAACAGGGTACCCCAGAGATTCCATTTTCCAATCCCTTTAATGACAAAGGAATTAAGGTACAGGCATACCTCAATATTGCAGGTTTGGTTTCAGGCCACTGCAGTCAAGTGAGCTGCAATCTTTTTGTTGGTGGAGGTTTGTACCTTCAATTTGGAAAAAACTCCACACACCTGTGAAGCACAATAAAACAAAGTATGCCCGTACTTGTAACACTGACCGCTGATACTAAATTAGGCAAGAAGAGCTGTCAGCCATCCTAGTTTCACATTAGAAAAGTAACTCTCATCCTTGGGCCCACATTATAATCACTTGTTTTTAAAAATCTCAAAGCTCAGGTCACATCTCAAAGCAGTTAAATCACAATATCTGGGGATAGGACCAAGGCACTTGTATTCAGTGCAAAAGCCACCCAGGTGATTTTAACGTGCAATCAGGGATGAGAGTTACGTGCTGAGAATCCAGGAATGACATTTTTGAAGTGACCTGGACAAACTGGGGGTGGGAAGGAGAAGAAGGTTCCTATTCAACAAAGATGAAACAAACAAAAAAATGAGGCGATACAAAGAGATATTTGAAGTTAGCAAGAATTAAGGATGAAAACAGATGTTTACAAGAACCCATACAGTCTCCAGGAGAGATGCTATTAATTCAGGCTGCCTCCAAATCCTATATGCTATTAAGCCACTGACCCCTAGTACTAATAGCTGTCACTAATTGAGCATCTATTACAAGCCAAATGCTTGACATGTTGTCAGACAACTTTATGAGGTAGGTCTCCATCTGACAGATGACACAAAAAAGACATGAGATAGTTTATATTTATTTCTGAACAAGTCACCTGGCCTAGCAGCTCCCAACTACAGCTCCTCGGGGAACACCAAATTGCTGTAAGAGTACACCAAAGTACATTCTGTAGAGTGAATACATCATGTCATTAAATGCTGTTGTGATTACTGAATACAGACATACCTCATTTTACTGACTTCACAGATGTTTTTCTTTTTCTTTTTTAAACAAACTGAAGGCCAGACCCTCCTCCACCAACAAAAAGATTACAACTAGCTTTACTGTGCTGGTCTGGAACTGAACCTGCAATATCTCCGAGGTATACCTGTATAAATCCATCTAGAAGTATTACTAAGGCCCTAAAATATGTCATTTTTATACTTTTTATTAACCTGTAGACACTTTAGACATCTATTATCATGTGAGCATCTACAAATTTTTTCCTTAATGTTAAGAAGGGCTCCTCTTGTGGAGAAACTGGATCCCTCACACATTTGCGGATGGGAATGTAAAATGGTAGAACCAGTTTGGCAGTTTCTTAAAAAGTTACACAGAGATATACCATACAGCAAGTCCACGCCTAAATGAAATGTGTCCGCACAAAGAAAGGTAGAGAATCAACTTCACCTTCACAGCAGCACTATTCACAATAGGCAAAACTAGAAACAATCCAAATGTCCATACGCTGCTGAACAGATACACAAAATGCACATATCCACACAGCCAAACACTATTCAGCCATCAGAAGGAACTACTGATATTTCTACAACACAAGTGAACCTCATAAATGTTACGCTAACTGAAAGAAGACAGAAACAAAAACTACACACTCTCTCATTCCCTTTATATGGAATATCCAGAAGAGGTACATCGATACAGACGGAAAGCTGGCTGGTGTTTTCCCGGGGCTGAGGGTGGGCGTAGGAGTGAGGGCCGACTGTAAAAGGACATAAGGGAACTTCTTTTGCGGGGAGGAGGGCATTATACAAGTGTTTTAAAACTAGACTGTGGTGATGGTTGCCCAATTCTATATATTAAAAATAACCGTATGCTTACAATGGGTAAATTTTATAAAGTATTATAAATTATACCTCAATAAGGCTGTTCAAAAACATTGTAGAAGGTAATCGGATTACATATTATATTTAAAGGGTGAGCACTCTCATGCTGAGACCAGGAACCAGTGACATGAGCCATGGTGAATTCAGCAGAAATGAGTGTACATTGGGTGATCCTTTTGCAGTATATATGAATATAGAATCATTACATTATATACCAAAAACTAATGTAATGTTTTATGTCAATTATATCTCAATAATTAAAAAAGTTAATAAAAGATAAATCAAGTATTTCCTAAAAAAGGAATGTACATTCAAGGAAGTGAAATATTGATCCTCTAGGTGGGTAAAGTCTTTTAGTAAACAGCCAAATTTGCTACACACTTATGAACACAGAGGTACATATTATATGCTTACTTGTGAATGTACTGAACATTCAGAGACTGAAGGAACCATCTACTCTCTAGTTCAATCCCCTTGTTTTACTGAGACCCACAGTGAGGATTTATTAAAGGTCAGTAAGTTCTAATACTTATTAAGTATCTATGTTTCAGACAAGGTGCTTGGCCCCCTATGCGAGGTACCCTGCCATTGACATAACAGAATCAAGTACACGAATTAACCATAATAGGTTATGATGTAAGACAGGTATGAAAGTGCTCTTTGCGGTCAACAGAAGGGGAGATGAAAACTTGTGGGGGAAAAACAGCAAAGTCTTCACGAAGGAAGTGGCAACTACGCTTGGCCTTAAGTGCTGGGGAAAACTCCAACAGGCGGCAATGAGAAAAGACAACGTGAGCTGGAAAAGCACCAGGCATCCTCAGGAAATAGGCTAATTTGTTTGAAACACAGGGCACAAATAGAAAGGTAGGAGGACACAGGCTGGAAATATGTGCTGGGTCCAGATGGTACAGGGTTTTGAATGCTATGCCCAAGAGTCTCAACTTAATTTAACAAGCAAAGGGGAGTCCCCTGAAGGCAATGTTCAGAATTTCCATGGAGGAAGGTAACCTGACAATGGGAAAAAATGGAGGGACAGAGCATAAAGGCAGAGAGACACGTGGGGAATTACTGCATACAGTTCAGAGAGCTTCAACAAGGGATGAAGCAGTAAGAAGAGAAAGGAGGGGCAGACTCTCTGGTTCTCTGGTCCCGGCAAGGAGTGGAGCTTCACCTTGAATTACATGTCATCTCTCGAGGGCTTCTGCTTTATCACTCTCCCAGACTCTCAGGGAATGTGTCTTGTCTTTCCCACTGATGGTTAAAGTCCCTAACTGACACCTTTGGCCGTCTGTGTTTCAGAAGATACATTTTCATTCAATTTGTTTTTTCCCAAACAAAAGGATTCCATTTGGTAAATAAATTCCTTTAGCTTTAGGGAAGTGTCATCACATGCACGGGATGACTTTTTAATTCAAATTCAAGTTTTAAAATAGGATATTAATTTTGAAAGGCTGCCCTCAATCCTATGCTATGTTCAATTTCAAACTTTTTGAGGAATAAGTCAAATTTTAAGTAGACTGCAAGGCTTTGAGTCGACTTGAAATAGGAATTGGTATGCTCTGCACAGGGCTCCTATTAACCACTTAAGTCCTTCTTTATATATGTCTGTCTGCTCCATTTCAAAATAAACAAACTGCACAAGACAAAACACTATTGTTTAAGTAAACAGAATTGTTTTTACTGCAAAGATTTTAAACTGTTTTTTACAAACTTTTTTAATAACACATTTGTATAAACCACAGCTTTACTTGCGCTGTGACCTTAAATGAGTCACATCCTCTTAGGTCCGTAGTTGTTTCTTCAACTGTGAGATCAAAGAGCCTGACTAGGTAAGAGCTAAATACTATGGGTTAAGCGCAATCTTCAACAACTGTAATGTGAAGGGTTTCTCACCATCTGAAAACATTATGATAGAAATCTACAATCAAATTAGTAATTGCCTATGCTTTTAGTCTCCAGAACAAATCAATAAGCCTTTTCTGGATCACCGCTGTTTGTGTGGCACTGTTCTAAGCACTGCTGGGGGTGAAAAACAGTTAAACACAGTCCCTCCCCTTCATAGTGTCTAAAACCTAGCAGGAAAACGAACATAACCACATGTGATATGAAGTGGCAATTAAATGCAGGCAGGCTTTATCCCTTAGATCAACTGAGTTTAAGAAAGAGCATCCCCAAATGTCTGTAACCTTTGAGGGCAATGTCAAAAATAATGATTAAATTCCATGGGGAGCTGTTCCTGTTGGAGGCAGGATGCTGGTCTGTGCGGAGCATGAACTGGACACAGTACAGCAGGTCTCCTACTCAAAGTTCAAATCTGTTAGTTTTACTTCTGTGGAATAATAACAGAATAAAGGTCCAAAGTATTGGACTGTGTCCAGGATTCAGCTATTCCTGAATTTATATATTAGAAAACATGGAACCGATATCTATTACTTAGATCTTAATAATGTAGAGGGAAAACTATTTTTTAAAAATATATTTGATTATGGTATTAGTTTTCCCATTTTTTTTCTCCCTTTTATTTCCCTCCACCCTGTACGCCCCACCCCACCATCATTCCCCCACCTTAGTTCATGTCCATGGGTCATACATATAAGTTCTTTGGCTTCTCCATTTCCCATACTATTCTTAACCTCCCCCTGTCTATTTTGTACCGACCATTTACGCTTCTTATTCCCTGTACCTTTCCCCCCATTCTCCCATCTCCCCCTCCCCACTGATAACCCTTCATGTGATCTCTATTTCTGTGAACCTGTTCCTGTTCTAGTTGTTTGCTTAGTTTTTGTTTTTTTTAGGTTCGGTTGTTGATAGTTGTGAGTTTGTTGTGATTTTACTGTTCATAGTTTTTTATCATCTTTTTTTTCTTAGATAAGTCCCCTTAACATTTCATATAATAAGGGCTGGGTGATGATGAACTCCTTTAACTTGACCTTAATCTGGGAAGCACTTTATCTGCCCTTCCGTTCTAAATGATAGCTTTGCTGGATAGAGTAATCTTGGATGTAGGTCCTTGCCTTTCATGACTTTGAATCCTTCTTTCCAGCCCGTTCTTGCCTGCAAGGTTTCTTTTGAGAAATCAGCTGACAGTCTTATGGGCACTCCTTTGTAGGTTAACTGTCTCCTTTTCCCTTGCTGCTTTTAAGATTCTCTCCTCTTTCATCTTGGGTAATGTGATTATGATGTACGTGCCTTGGTGTGTACTTCCTAGGGTCCAACCTGTTTGGGACTCTCTGAGTTTCCTGGACTTCCTGAAAGTCTATTTCTTTTACCAGATTAGGGAGGTTCTTCATTAAGTTTTCAAATAAGTTTTCAATTTCTTGCTCTCCCTCTTCTCCTTCTGGCACCCCTATGATTTGGATGTTGGAACGTTTAAAGATGTCCTGGAGGTTCCTAAGCCTCTCCTCATTTTTTTTTTTGAATTCTTGTTTCTTCATTGTGTTCTGGTCGAATGTTTATTTCTTCCTTCTGGTCCAAACCATTGAGTCCCAGTTTTTTTCCCTTCACTGTTGGTTCCTTGTGCATTTTCCTTTATTTTACTTTTCATAGACTTCACTTTTTCCTCTATTTTGCGACCATACTCAACCATTTCTGTGAGGTCCTTATTAGCAGTGTTCTGAACTGTGCATCTGATAGGTTGGCCATCTCTTCGTCGCTTAGTTGTATTTTTTCTGGAGCTTTGATCTGTTCTTTCATTTGGGTCATATTTTTTTTTGTCTCAGTGCACCTGTTACGTAGTAAGGGGTGGAGCCTTAGGTATTCACCAGGGCAGGGCAACCACGTTGCTGCGTTGTGATGCTGTCTGTGGGGGAGGGGTCTGAGAGGGAACAATGCTGCTTGCTCCGCTCTCTGCCGGTTTTCAGTTACTTCCCCCACTACCCACAAACGAATTGGGCCCTTCTGGTGTTGATTCCCAGGTGGGTGGGTTTGTGTACGTTCTAGGACCCTGTGGTCTCTCCTATGAGCTCTCCTGTGAGGCTGGGAGTTTCTCCCGCTGCCACCTCAATCCCCACAGGTGTTTTCAGTCAGAGGTTTGAGGCTTTATTTCCCCGCACTGGGACCCTGGGTTGCGAGGTCTGTCTCGCTCCCCAGTTGTTCCTCCCTGTTTATCTGTATGCAAATGTGGGACCGCCAAACCTGCCAGCCACCACCTTGCCTGCACTGGCCCTCCAGCCGCTGCCTTGCGGTGAGTCCTCTCCACCCTGACCCCTCCTACCAGTCTGGGTGAGTGTTTCTACTTTAACTCCTTGGTTGTTGGACTTCCATACAGTTCAATTTTCTAGCAGTTCTAGTTATTTTTTTGTTTTTAAATTTGTTGTTGTCCTTCTTTTGGTTGTGCGAGGAGGCACAATGTGTTTACCTACGCCTCCATCTTGGCCGGAAGTCCTGAAAACCGTATTCTAACACATCTCTGACATCATAGTTACGTCTTGTCTGCACTCTAAGCCTGACCAGAACAGTGTCATAGGAGAAGGAATAACTGGTATCCATAGCAACATCACCAGACTGGGGCAATGTAAAATGCTGTAACCTAGCAACTGATGACAAGAGGTGTGTGTAGGGGGAATTCTCCCAGTTCTGTAAATGACAAACATGCAGCACTGAATGCAACTAGTAATGCTAGGGACAATGTGGAAAATCTGACTTACTTGGGGAGAGTTGGGAATGTCAGCCTCATAAAACCTTAGTATTATGCTGCATAATTTTCAACAGGAAAAGCACGTAAACACCTCACTCATCATCAGTCGGGCTCAGGGAAAGTACCTGATGTGTCAAGATTGAAATGGAAAATATATTTTGCTGTAGCACCAATCATCTCAACCTTTCTCTATTTCTCATTAGACAGAATTTTGGTGAGGGGAAAAGCTGCCCCTGGTCCCAGAGATGGATAAATATGTTCTGCATGGATGAATACGTTTAACATTACAAAGCTATCAGGTTCGCAATATACCACGTAATGTGAGAACATCCCCTTAAGAATTTTCTTTTTAATAGAGATTACATATATGCATGTGAACATTCAGAGTGTGAAGGAACCATCTACTCTCTATTTCAATCCCCTTGTTTTACTGACACAGAAACTGAAACCCACAGTGAGGATTTATTAAAGGTCAGTAAGTGACCGAGCATGGGGTAGAAGTGAGGTCTTAAGTTTTCCAGGATCAAACCCGCAACCTTTGTGTGTATGGGATGACCTCTGAACAACTGAGCCGCCACCCAGCCAGGGCGAGACCACTTGATTTTTGACAGTGGTGTCAAGAAGGAACCTTTGAAGAGGCCAAGTTTGAGCAGGCACCTGGTAGATAAAAAGGAGCGAAAGAGTGTTCCAGGCTAAGAGGAATGAATGGGAAGCAGGCTGATGTGACTGGAATGTAGTCAGTTTGGGAAGTGTGTAGGAGAATGAGGTCGAGGCGGGGTGGGGAGTTTTAAGGGACCAGATTAGTGTGCTGTGAAGCCAGTGATGTGTTTTTGGTAGGGAAACCTCATGATCCAATTGATAACTTTTTAACAGATTACTCTAGCTGCTGTGAGAGAATGGATTTTTAGGGCAAGGGGTGGAACAATGGAGATTAGTGAAGAGGTGACTCTCCAAAGGGAGAATTGATGGTAGCTTTGATTATGGAAGTGGTGAGAATGGTTAGATTGGGCATATGTTTTGAAGGCAGAACTAACTAGACTTGTTAATGGAATGGGTGGATATGAGAAAGAGTTAAGGAAAGAAAAACAGAAAATGACTCAGATTTTTGTCTCAAGATACTGGAGGAATAGTGGCATCATTAACTTGAGAGACCAAAGATGCTCAAGAAGTGGACAGGCTGGGATATAAAATTGAATAATTGTTTTTGGACTGTTAAATCTGAGCTACCCTTTAAGCATCCATGTTAGTTTCACATAAATAGAACAATAAGAATTCTGTTACACTGAAGTGAAATTCTGAGTTAAATTTCCTATCCGAGCTCTCTTAGTACCTGAGACTCTGTTCTAGTACCGTATGCTAACTTGTGACCCAAGAATTTACTCATTCTGAGTGACTGAAGCTGTATTCAGATGAGCACCTACTCCTGCTCCTCCCAGGGCTGACTCCTACACTCTGCGATCCCCGACTTTTCCTTTTTACCAGCCCCGCACTGTCAGCTCCTTGGAAAAGCCACTCTTCTGAGTTGTTGTCTGTGCAGTGACATGTGCAGGAGGAAGTTGATGCCAACAGGTGTTTTCTTTCCTGCCTGTTTGGGGAGCTCTAGTCTTCAATCCGCCTCCACTGTCGTCTCCAAACACAAAAAATACAGGGTGCGTACTAGCTGGAGCTAATCCTCCCTGAAAAGACCAATTTTCCTCTGGAGTATAAACAGATTCTCGTCCTTTAAACAGCTTATTCGGAATTAAGAGCTCTGCCTCTGGTACACTTCTTGAAGCACATTTTCTCCAGGTTTCTTTCTCAGGGTTAAAGGCTTTACAATAGTGGCCATTATTAACGTCACAGACTCCCTGCCTCTGGTGAGTGACACATAGCCATTTTTGTTTCTAGGACAATTTACACTGAACAACAGGTGCTGGTCGAAAGTAATTTTAATTGCTGAATGGTTCCCCGCCCCCCCTTTTAGGGTGGGGCTGTAGAAAAAAAGACCTGGCAGTTATTAGTCAGCGTTTCCTTGAAAGAAGTAATGAAAACAAGATGATTTCCCCAACTCAACAAATATAATTTAAATTTCCAAAGGATGTTCATATATGGGACCTCCTCTCATCTCATTACCACTCTATGACGGAAGGAGTGGTAATTACTCTTTATTTGACAGATAAGGAAACTGAAGATCAGAAATTAAGTGAGATTACTCAAGACCTTGCGCTGATTTCAAGTTAGCCACGGCTTCGAAGATTGGTTTTCGTATATTTTCAGGGGTGGGTCACCAATCAGAAATTAAAACCTCCTCACAAGTATTTCCATCCATTGGCTTATTTTTTAGGTGATAACTGGCTGGGCATTGTTTGTATGCCCCTAAACTTTGGTCACTGAGTAAAATGAGTCCAGAGGTTTGGGATCCACTTTTAGCAGATTGTTTGTTATTTCAAGGGTGTGCCATAAGGACTGCAAACATTGTTGAGAGATCACTTCAGATACAACAGAAAAGGGGCTTTTGTAGATGCGAGCTCTCCTCTACGGAAACAGTATTATCAATTTTTTCCAGATTGGTATTATTGCTAATAATAGGTTAAATACATGAGGGTGGTAATTGCTTATTCTTTCAGCATATGGGTGTTTTTATTGGTAGATTCTGTCTTGACTATTTGAGCCTGTTCTTAATTATTTTCCCAGCGAGAACCATGCCTGATTCAGGAATCTTCAGGTTGGTTGTGTTAGTTACAACTGTATGCATTTCTGGTTATCTTTTTCAAAAGAAGAAAGCCTAATATTAAGTCTAAATTTGGGGAGTTACAAGGCCCAAGATTCAGATGAATGAGTATGGGAGTAGATCTTATTAATGCTATTAGCTTCGACTTAATACAACGGCAGTCAACTTTTTCTGTTTTTATTTCTTTTTTTTTTTTTTGACATTGAAATCTGGATTCCCTCAGTCACTGAAGATAGCTTAGTATATTGTATTGGAGTGGTAAAAACAGAGGTAAATGAACTGCCTCTGTCTGATGTGAGGTGAGGCCTCCAAATTTGGTACCTGGCTAATGGGTTGCAGGTAATAGGAAGGTTGGAGTTTCCTGGCAGGAAGAATAAAAAATTGGCAGCAAACTACGCTTTCTTTTGTTACCCATTCAGGTTAACCCATAGTTCTAGTTGCCTTGAAAAATAAAATATGTGTATTCAGTGAGTAAGCATAATTAGCAGAGAACAGGTAATGTTTTGACTCTGACAGAATCTTCACTGTTCTTCATTGGAGTCCAGGAAAATAATCCAATGCGATCATGTCATTGTAAGAACTGAACAAGAACTTCTAGTCTGGCTGGACCAGATGTTTATAAAATGTTTGCTTCTCAGAGGTTTTTCAAATTTGTGGGGGTTTTAAAATTGTAACACTTTGAAGAATCATGACCAAAATAGATATCATGCATTCTCTGGAGACAGATGCCACATTTAACAGATGAAAGACCACTGGTGCCTCAGCACGTGCTGCTTTCTAGAGACATTTGCTTACAGCCTTTCTTGCCTTCTCTGTTAAGTAAAGAGTATGACGTTGTTGGAAGTTGAGCTGTGTAAAAACTGGTAGTATTTATAACTATTTCATTGGGTGAATACAATTTGTTTCATTACCTTTTTTTTTTAAAAGATTTTATTTATTTATTTTTAGACAGAGGGGAAGGGAGGGAGAAAGAGAGGGAGAGAAACATCAATGTGTGGTTGCCTCTCACTTGGCCCCCACTGGGGAACCTGGCCCACGACCCAGGCATGTGCCCTGACTGGGAATCGAACTAGCGACCCTCTGGTTTGCAGCTCGCGTTCAATCCACTGAGCTACACCAGCCAGGGCTGTTTCATTACTTTAAAATCACAAATACATCAGTACTGAGTAAAGCTGCCACTATTATCCTTATCCTCCAACTTCTAATTGTTTTGAGAAGGCCTCACTGTTCTTATAAATTTTATACATTTAAATTTATAAAATACTTAGCCCCGGCTGGTGTGGCTCAGTGGAGTGAGCACTGGCCTGCAAACCGAAAGGCTGCCAGTTGGAATCCCAGTCAGGGCACATGCCTGGGTTGCAGACCTGATTGGGGGCATGCAAGAGGCAACCAGTGACGATGCTCTCCCACATTGATGTTTCTCTCCTTCTCTCCCTTCCACGTGCTCTAAAAGTAAAAGAAATAAAATCTTTAAAAAAAAAAAAAGCTGGAAGTACAGAGAAGCACATCCTCTCCTAAAGCCCCCAGAAAGGAATATAACCTTGCTAATTCCTTGATTTTTACCCAGTGACAGCACGTTGGACTTCTGACCTATAAAACTGTAAGATAACAAACTTGTGTTGTTTTAAAAGTGAAAAATAAGAAACATTTATAAAATATTTAACAAAATACTACCTTTATCTATATCTGTTTATTGAGGCTTCTCATAAGATTTCATATGGAAAAAGGGTTATGCCGTCAAAAAAAAACCCCACGTAATTTGGAAAATTGTTGGTTTAGATCAGCTGTTCTTGAGCTATGTTCTGAGGGGCCGCAGGTCTCTAAGAGATGCCTCAGGAATGGGTGCAAGGAAGAGCTGAAAGAGACATGAAGCTGGTGGACTTCTGTCCCCTTCCCTGTTTCCATTTCAACCTCAGCATTCCTGTTTTACATATTGAAGTTCTGTTTAAGATTTTATTTGGAAAAATGCTTTTTCAGCTAGATATTAAAAATGATTTGCAAATCACTAGTCCATTAATACACAGTTAAGGAAGCCAAGACTCAGAGAAGTTAAGTGACTTGCCAAGTCTGCGGTCCCAGGCCTTTGCTACTTCCAGTCGGGCTCTTCCTGAGAACTAAAGCCATTTCTTTGGTAGTAAATAATGTAACGCTGATTAAGGGAAAAAAACCAAGAAGTAGTGTTCACTATTTGTAGAGGGGTAACCCTAGTTACATATTATTACAGGATTTATTAATTAATTAATACTGATGTTTCTGTAACAGATAAATCCCCAAATCTTAGTAGCTTAACAGAGGAAAAACTGGTATTCCTGATTGGCAGGGGGCCCTCACTTCAGGCAATGATTCAGTGATCCAGCCATCTCCATCTTGTGACTCTGTCACCTTCAACAGATGGCTTCCAAGGTCACAGCTAGAAGGGAACAAGCCTGGAGGGTTTCTGTGGGTCATGTCTGGAAAGGATGCATATAGCTTCCACTCATTCAGGGGTTAGAACTTGGTTACAGGGCTTCACTCAGATACAGGAGAGACTGGGAAGTGTAGGTCAGTTTTGCGCCCAGGGAGTAGTGGGTTGGTAAATAGTTAGCCAGTCTCAGCCGTAACAGTGTCAGAAGAAAGAGTCCTGGACTTTCCTTTTCTGGGCTTCAATTTTCTGAAGGACTTGGAGTGGGTGATTGTTAAGATTCTACCCATTTTCATTAGAATGGTAGACATAGTTATAACGGTACCACCTTTTTTTAATACACATACACCATTTTGTACTAAGCAGAGAAGATGTTGGTCTTTTTGTACTCAGGTAATACCTCTGGTAATTACCGATTTGGGTACATTTCTTTCAAGCTGTAACTTGATCCAGCATCCCCCAAATTTTTTAAAAAGTGGTTGTTTTTCAGATTGCCTTGGGGTAGAACAGATCCATTCATGGCTCTATTAGGTAGGATAAAACTGTTATAATATAATAGATAAACTCTACGATCTCAATGGCTTCACATAATAGAAGTTTATTTCTCATTCCCATAAAGTCCAAACAGTGTTTCTGTTAAAACGTGAGGGGGGAAAACAGCTTCATATTTTAATGGAAAGAACTAGGCACATGCCTAACTTATGGGTTTGGGTTCAATCCCTATCAGGGTGCATAAGGGGAGGGGCAACTAATTGATGTTTCTCTCTCTCCCCCCTTCTAAAATCAATAAAAACATATCCTCAGGTGAGGATTAAAAAAGATTCAATTAAAAAAATCAAGTTGTCTCTTCAGCTACCACTTTTCCCCCTTTGGTTTTATTTCATTCATAATACATATCACTACCTGATTTATATTATTTATGTAGTTCCTTCTTTACTGTCAAACCTCCTGAATTATTTTAGGACAGAGAATTTATCTTGTTCACTGCAGTATTTCTATTACCCAGAATGGTGCTTTCATACATAGTAGGTACACATTATAAATAGTTGTTTAATAAATGACTGATGTTTTTCTTTTTTATTGCAATATATAACATATATAAATACAAATACATACAACATAAATGTACTGTGTAACAAATAACTGTAATGCAAATATCCATGTAATCACCAGCAAGGTCAAGGAGTAGCACATCCCAAAAGCCTCCTTCACAACCACCATTCCATGACAACCCCCCCTTCCCACCCCGATACGCAATCCTCAGGTAACCATTATCCTGACTCTCATGATGGAATCACTTGAGTTTTCTTTATAATTTTACTACTTATGCATGCAGAATGATAGGCTTTTCAGCCTTAAATAAAGATAAATGTTAGGGAAAGTATAGACTATTAAAATATTTTGGAAAAGCAATATAATAGTATCTACTACAAATGTAAATGCACAAACCTTTCGACCCAGACATCCCACTTCTAGGAATCCACCCTAGAGCAACGCTGATGTAAGAGTGCAAAGATGCACAAACAAGGGTGTTTACTGCAGCGGTGACTGTAATACTGAAACACGGTAACCAAGGCACATGCTCTTCCACAGGAAATGGTCACACTAACTGCAGTACATCCATGTGTACAGGGAACACTATATACAGTCATTAAAAATACAAAACTGGTCTAAGATATAGTCAGTGAAAAACTAACAAAGTCATTTTGTTGTAAAAGAAAGAAGTAGAAAAACTGCGCACATTTATGACGTGTGTGTGTGCACACTCTCCTTAGGGGTGTGTGCGTGCGTGCACACTCTCCTTAGACAACAACCAGGGCCGTCTCTCCTCTCCTCTCTCTGAAAGCAAGGCACACAGGGCGTGTTCCACTCTGACGGAGAGAGGACAGTAAGTGTCTAACATGTCCTGCTGAACCCACTGTCAGTGCCGTCACAGTGCTGCTTTTGAACTTAGAAAGCGAGTTATTCTCTCTCCCAATGTGTCAGCCCAAGTTCCATAAAACGAGACTCACAATCTCAGAAGCTAGAATAGAATTCGGAGGGCATTTTGTACAGACAAGTAAATAAACTGGGATAAAGTGTCCCTAGTGTATGTGCAGCAGTGTCCAGGGGATAAGAGGTGCAATAGAACAAACCCAACTCCTCGGAGAATCCATTTACACAAGTATTTTTGCACAAAGATTTAACTATAAACAAAACATTTTTACACACTGAAATGTGCTGGGGACATTCAGATTCTTCCACTCTCAAGTTAAAGAATCAATGTTTA